>APFE031109854.1:2558-28573 GCA_000404065.3 Pinus taeda | reverse complement strand
AAACTTTTCTCTGCATAAAATTCCGTGAACTTGAAAATAACTTTGCTGCACTATAATTTATCATCTGAGTGATTTGCCATCAAGGACAACACTTGTTTCATAATGCCAACAAAAATAGTGAAGAAAAACCAAAGTCTGAAGGAAAAATTAACCTTCTCTGACCATCACACCCGTTACACAGGGAATCTAGTATGCATCTCACCTACTACACACGGGAGGTGCGATGCATACAGATTGCCTTGAAGAGAGGGTGCGATGATACCAGTGCGAGACTTCTGCTTGGTCTTTGGTCACAATTTGCAGTTCAGTTCAGGGATTTAGGTTGAGCAAGTGATGTTTAGTAAATATAAATCGCAGGGATTGGTCTAAGGAGGTTACTAGAGCCACCACTAGGGCAATTAGAGCGTTTGTAGATCTATTGTTCAATTTATAAACAAAACCCGGAGATAGACTGAAGCAACATTTTTCTACTTTGCACTTGCATAGCAAATGCAGTTCAAAGGCTAGCTGGCTTGACTTCAGGCTCCGTTTGTAATTTATAAAACAAACAAATATAGACTAGCAAACAATCTATTCGCTCCCTAGTGGAGTCGCCATTTTGTTACCGGGAATAGTGTCCACTTGAAGTTGCTATTCCCACTAAGACTGGTAGCTATCTTAGAAACAAACAAGTTAAAACTACTTTCGCTTTCCTTTATGAGAAATAGATAAGAGGGGAACAAAGGACACCAACCTCGGTCTTGCGTTTGGTTCTTTCCCTGGTTCCTCTCCTTTCTAATAGATCTTCACTGCTTCTTCCTTGTCTACCCAGCTTCAAAGAGCACCTGTGGAATCAAAGCAACATAATACTATCGAAGAACAGAGATTTATAGTCATAAACAATACAGGACCAGATATGTATTAACCACACAAATGCATATAAAATCAATTATACAAGAATGTGGAGGAAAACTTGAATAGCTTTATTAATATCAAGAATAGCAAAGAGGATTACAACCAATAGTTCTGACCCATCATCATCCTCCAGCAAGAAAACCCTTCTTCACCTCATGTAAAGCTTAGATCACCCAACACTATGATGTTACACCAGGAAACCAACAACACTTCTCTACAAGATACAAGATTCCGGCCTCTAGATCTCTGTGATGAGGGATCCATATATAGATGATTGTAGGGGGGTGAGTTAGCTTTTGGGATTTTGATTAGTGTCCTCTCTCTGATAGTCCTTGATTCCACTTGGAGATTGATGATCTCTTACTCATCCCTGGGTGAATTCAGAGAGGCAAGTGTTAGAGGAGAAGCTTCTGGAAGATTCTATGATCCTCCACCTGACAAACTGTCTCTGCCATTTGTCCATTCTCACCCATCTCACCCTACATAAGGGATTTCTAGTATGCATCGCACCCTTTACACTGAGTAGGTGATATGCATCTCACCCTCTGCACCGGGCATTCTGTATGGTCCAGTTTTGACCAGTTCTGAGCATTTTTCTGTGGAGAACTTCTAGGAGATGATGTAATCAGCTGACCTTGTTCCTTTAGGGAGTGAAGAAACACTTTTAGGGACTTAGGAGCCCTTAGTTTATGGACATTTATGATTGGGATTGCAGTGCCCAAAAATGTCTATAACACATGGCTATCTATATAGAGAAGGAAGTGGAAATGGCCTCCACTACTGTGTCTCTATGCATTTGGTAAGATACATAATGATCCCCCTCACCTCCCCCTACAATTATGGTGTCCCTTTTGCCCAATAATATAGACACTTATAGTGTGGATTCTTCCTCATCCTCACATATTTGTTGAAAACATCATAATTCACTCTATGCATGCCATTGGAGTCTCACCAAACCATTCAATTGCCTCTAGCGCCATGGCAATGAGATATATAGAATCAAGATCAATAGTGTATCTAAGTTCTAAGACTCACTTTAGACTTAGTATTTTGTGTTTTTATTAAGACAATATGCTAAGTAATACACTCATGATTGTTTTTGTACTAATAGTTATAATTTTTTTTAATCGAACCTATGTATTGAAAAACTCAAGTAATGCTTACATGCATGCCTCTAATTTTGTAACCTACATGCATGCCTCCAATTTTGTAACCATAGACTATATCATTTAGTTGCAACCATTTTGATAAAAATCTTAATTATTACCATGAAAAAAACCCACCACATAAAGCAACGATCGACCAACAATGTTAACAATAAACTAGAGATAATTGGAGTAGGTATTACAAAATTTCACCTTAATATATTTTACTTTTTTCCTAAGTATGGTTACATAGTTTCAACCATGGTATTATAGGTGCAAATTCATTTGGATCATTAGCATGGGATGTACACCATCGTGGGTGGTTTTGACATGAATCATCGTGAAAATTTGGGAGAGCATTGATGAATTAATCATGTAATTTTGAAGTTGCAACCTAATCACACATTCCAAAGTTTGGTTACACTCATATATTGTTATGCTACATGAGTGTGTGAATTTTATCAAAAACAAATATCTGAATCATTTGTTGTGTACTGGCATGGATGGATGGCTTGAGAATGAGCCATGTGTGAAAGCCCAACAAATTAAAGCAATAATCTATGTTAATAACGTTTTTCCATTATTCATCTCAAGTTGTTAAATGATATGGGTAAATATATTAAAACAAAACTTCATTAAGTAAGGGTTAGTAAAGGACCACCTTATAATTTTCTAGGGCTTCGTGTCACAATGAATCAACTTCCCCTTTGTGTTTCTTTGTCTTCCCAAAATTTGTACACTTATCTATTTGAGGATATAAACCAATGTGAAAAAACATGTCATATCACATTAAGATAAATGCTTCATTTAACTATTAATACAATAAAATATGTACAAGGAATTATATATAAAAGGTTGGGTATGTTATGAAAATGCCCTAAGTATAAAGTCCCAAAACCCAGAAGCTATGAATTTATTAAAACATATTACAAAATATTCACTAGGGTGAAAAAAAAGTTTCCAAAACACTAAATTGAGATGAAATAAACATAATATAAAACAAGTTGACTTGATTAATATAAAAAAGGAGTCATGCATAGTAAAGAGTATGGATGCGCCAGGTGATGAGTTATTTTTAGGGGTGGCCTCAATCCTTCAACATCTTGTTTACTATTTGTAATAATGGTTTCCCATATGGCTTTTCTTTTATCTAGCTCACATGACTTTTTTGCTTCAATTATGTCAAAGGGCACAATGGGGAACACATCATTAATTAACTAAGGAGCAAGGGGGAAACTATGGCATCTTTCATGACAATCCCAAACAATCCAAACAATGTGATTTCAAAGTTGATATGAATGATTTTATTAATTCAATCAATCATTATTGTTACGAACGCGTTCCTTATTCACAGTAAAATGTGCACCACCTATAATTAATTGATTAAGTGTCACGAATGATCCATCTCCACATGTATCTTTTGAACTAGATGGAGACCTATAAGTACACATTAGAATAAGTCAATGCACTACTAAACCAAATTAATTTTCTATCATGCTCAACACCTTTACAAAAACATTCATTTCTTCATTTTCAATTAGAAAATAAAAATTCAATTGAAAGAATCTTCCAAGCTATTCGATATCAGAGATGGAAGAAAATAATAAGTAAGTGGGTGTGGGTTGGGGGGTGGGGGGTAGAGCAGGCTAGGGGGGTTTCAATATAGGGTTTTTAGGGTTCTTTCAATAAGGAGTTATAAATTTCCTCATGTTATTCCTCGTTATTTCCTTGTTTGGTGTTGCCCTTGTTGGAAAATGCAACTAGTTTTGGTGTTCATAATTATTAATGTACTCAAATCATTATGTATATTTTATGTTACAAGAAAAAAAAGAAAGAAAATTATTATTTTGAGTATGGGTTTCATGCTCCATTTTGATGGTCATCTAGGTAAAACATGCTCTTCATGCTTCTAGGGTTTGACATGTCAAAAGAATATTTTTATTGAGTCAAGAGAGTCTTTATCATTTATATAAGACCATATCGGGCAAGATATAACATGTAAAAAATATTGATTTTGAGTCTAGAAAGTCCTACAAACCTCCAAGAACAAGTCATCCAAAGAAATGATAAGTCGGCCTAAAAGAAGGAATTTGAACCCCTTAGATGTCTGTAAATAGAAGCATCATCAGCGTCATTTGATTACCAATTTTGTCTCTCTCAGTAAGAAGTTCGATCAGAAGTTGGTAGCACCAAGGAAGCAAGTGTGAAGGTTAGGAAGGCAAGGAGAACTCAAGAAGAAAGAAAAAAAATAATTTTTGGGACATTTTCCTCTCACATGTGCGAAGAAGCTAAGGTTACTAAAGTTTCTATAGGGCCAAAGTTGTAGGTTGAACTTGTAGATCAAAGTTGTAGGTTGACGTTGTAGGTTGAAGCTGGGGACTAAAGTTGAAGCTAGAAGTTGGTTGAAGCATAATTGATCCTTGTTGATTTGGTTGATCTTTGATCATATTGGAAGGGCTTATTGGAGGGATGACTTGGTGTTTGGAGGAGGACTTGGTCTATGGTTTTGGGTCTTGGTTTTCTCATTTGAAGTATATCATCTAAGAAGAGAAGAGATTTTTTGGGTTCTTCCCTTAGAGGGGTTTTTCTTTGGCTTGGAGCCTAATTTATGTATCCATTATCTTTATTGTTTTTTCACTTTATAATTGTTTGATGAATAAGATCTAATATATAAACACAAAAAGATAAATAAAGTTCACAAGAAATTATTAAGGTTAAGGATAAATTGAATTAATAGATGCCCTACTACATTCTGCAACATGGTATTAGAGCGGAGGTGAACAAGGGAAGGCATATGGAAGGACATGAAGAAGGGTTTGCATGTTAAGGGGAATAATTTGCAGAAGGAAACAAAGAAAGAAGTAGAAAACCTATTGATCTAGAAGGAGGGTTACTATATCAAGATTTCGTTGAAAAACACCTCATCATCAAGGTCTCATTAAAGGAAGGAAGGAGAAGTATTTTTTGAAGATTCTCTAGTGCATCATCTTGAAAGCATCAAGGAATCTTGATATCATCATTCATTCTTTGAAGTTGTTTGAAGAAATCATTGCTGAAGGTATCCTAGAAGACATATTTCTAGGGCATCTTTGAAGTATCCTTGAAGGTCTTGAAAGCATCAAGATAGTTGGAGACATCATCTAGAAGGAAGACTCTTGGTTGATAAGTAAGTAGTATATTTTTTTCCATGTCTCAATCTACAGATCATATGTATACATTTTCAAGGAAAGCAACAAGATCATTGGATCAACAGACTTGCTAGGTTGGAAGGAAAGGATTGACTTGACACTCACAAAAAATGAAGTCATGGATAATGTCCTTGGTGAAGTTTTTGAACCAAGAAAAGAGAAGACTCAAGAGATAGCAAAATACAAGAAGGGTGAAGTAAGGGCACATAGAATTGTTTTTGAATCTATAAATATCATCTTGTTCCCTTTGTTGCTAATTTGAAGACATCCTTGATTATGTATGATAAGTTGGTGAAGTTTTACTCTATAAGTACACCAGGTCAAAAGATTTCCTTAAGGAATAAACTATATAGAATAGGGAAGTCAAAGGATGAAGACACAACCACTTATCTTATGAAGATCTCACAAATAAGGAAACTGTTTCGACTCTGAAATGACCATTTATGTACTAAATGCTTTGCCACTGGATTGGATTAGTTTTGTAACTAGTATCTACTCTAAGAGGATACCACACAGTTTTATGAGTTATGAGATCAATGTATCTTGGAAGAATCTAGGTGATCCAGGTGGATCTCTAGATACTAATGGCATGGTAAAAGGTTCAAAATTCAAAGTGGAAGAAAGTTGATGAACTTGACACTAGATCGAAGTGCTCAGAACCCTCATTCCAATGATGTGAATGACACTCCAATCCGAGATGGTATGAGGAATATAGAAGCAATCAAAGTTTAAGGTTGACTTGCACGTGGCAGGCTTAAGGAAGACGCAATTTGGTAGAAACCCGACATTGGAATCCAGCTGGTTTTCTAGGCAAATTTGTAGGATGATTAATTCATTTAATAACCTGAAGGTTGGAGAAATTTTCTAAGGTGGGTTAATAAAGTTAAAAAAGGGCGGCAGGCCATGACCCTATCGCTTCGGTGGAGCCCACAGCAAATTCATGTTAAAAAAGGGGTAGACAACCATGACCCTGCTGCCCCTGGGAACCGCAACAACAAATTTAATATTTAAAAAGGGATGGGTGGTCATGACTCGACTGCCCCTGGAACCAATGCACTAAAATATGTATTAATTATAGTGTTGGGGGGCAGGTTGTCAACCCCATCGCCCCTCCACTCCATGTAATAACATAACCAACAGTGGGGAATGGGGGGATGGGCCACCGCTCCGACGGACCCGCCACTCGGTAAAGCAAACAAAACTACTCTATGATAAAACGGGGAGCGACGGGATTTGATCCGCCGACCCCTTCTCAACCACCGTGCCATTTTCACCATTGTGTTAATGGACTCCATTGGGAGGTATGTCAACCAAACATTATTTAAACCTTTCTGAGTAGTGTGACCAAGGGGGAGTGGGAACGAATTTCAAGACTATATTATTTTATTTTAGGAGGGCGGAACCTTGCCTGATCACATTTTTCAGAGGGTCAACTTGGTTCAGTGTTAGAATTGGGAAAGTTTTATATCGATTTTGCACCCCTCGGCGACAGGAACTCAATGGTGATCTAATTTTCTGCAACAGAGCTCTCCATTTTTCGGCCATTTTCCAGATTGGAGGTATATGACTCCTTATGTAAATGTTGTTTGTAATTATTTCTCTTTTATGCCACTTAATGAATGAAGGCCTCCCCATTGATCAAGCAGGGCCTGGAGATGTAGTCCAAATTGGACGAACTCTGTTATCAAGTCTCTTGTATTATTTTCATGCCTTTATGTGTTTCCTCTCTTCTTTCATGTGCACATTAAGTTTCTAGGGTTAAGCTGCAATTTGTTCATGTAATTCTTTAATACATCTATAAGCAAAGGATATTGGATCAAGTGGTATCAGAGCAGGTCTTTGTAGATTTGAATTGCATGTTTGTATGGTAACGAGAAACAAGCTCCAAAGAGGTGGAGGGAAACTAAATTCTTTCAATCTCGAAGTGGGGCATGTACATCAAAGGAGGAACATGGTAGATGACAAGGCTCATTATGAGGAGGATCACAATTACCGCAAATCCTTCTATACAATGGTAGAAAAGTTTGATCAGTTATTTTCAAGGCTGGAGAAAGAAGAGGAGAGAAAGCCAGAAGAACAAGGTTTGGTACATGGAAATGGTGGAGAAGAACCCCCTCCTTATCCTTTCCATGAGTGAAAGTTCTTCTTCCTCTCATCACCATCATCATAGGAATTCATGGGATGCGTCTAAGAAACCGTTCTTTAAAATAGATGCCAAATTTTATCTTCCCATGTATAACAATGAAAGTAATGTAGAAAATCTTAATAATTGAGTTAGGAATATTGAGATCTACTGTAGGATTCAGCAGATCGAAGAGGACGAGGCAAAGATCTAGTTGGCTTCTCTTCAGTTGAGTGGCACCACTCTCATTTGGTGGGAGAGAAAATTGTGAAGCATTAAGAGTTTGGGTAATCTTCTTTCCTCATGGTCCAATTTTATTTCTGCATTAAAGGAACAATTTTATCCATTGGGTTATAAGCAAAAAGATGTAATGTATTGGAAATACTTAAGGCAAGGAAGAGGTCAGGATGTTCAAATCTTTACTGAGGAGTTTAGAAAACAAGCACTTAATTTGGGCATTTCACTTGACTCACCCGAAGTAGTAACTAAGTATATTGGATCATTACATAGTTACATTAGGCATTCATTATTATTGTTTGAACCAACTACTATTGACTCGACTAGTGTAAAGGCCATTCATCTTGAGAACAGGGGAAAAAATGAAAGAGATGATCATTCCAAGAAACCGTCTTTCAAACTTCCAAATGAAAAATCCAAAGGGAAAGGAAAGGGAAAGGAAAAGAGGACAGCATCAACCAAGAAAGATGAAGGGGAAAAGCCTTTTTGCACTCACTAAAAAAAGGAAAGTCATGATGACAATCATTGTTGGAAATTGTACCCAGAAAAGAGACCAAAGAAGTATGGAGGGAAGGACAAGCAGAAGACAGTGGCAACTGTCCAGCAAGACCTTGGATCTGATTTTGAAGATGAAGCATTGATCACGTCAGCAGGAACAAAAGGTACTCTCACACCTCATGTTAATTCTGAATCACATGAAAGCACTAGTTCAACATACGAGTCTCTTCCTAATGAACTAAATAGAATTGAGTTATTTCACATTAGATTTGTCATAAATCATACAAAAGTGGAAACTCTATTTGATACTAGATCCCAAGCAAATTTAATTTCAGAGTCCTTGGTAAAGAAGCTAGGCTTAAAAACCAAACCGCATCCAAAAACTTTTCCGCTTGGATGGATACATGATAAAGAGAAATTGGACGTAACTAAACAGTGCAAGGTTAAATTTGTGATCGCTTCTAAGTTAGTGGATGAGGTAGAACTTGATGTTATACCATTGGATATCTGTGGCATGGTGTTAGGAGTCCATATTTATATGATAGAAAAGCAATTTTCTCCTGTCATGAAAACAAATACCAAATCACAAAAGAAGGGGTAGAATATATTTTAAGGGATCATCAAACTAGAACCAATGCCAACCTTGTAAGTGCAGGACAAATGAAAAGGCTGGTGAATTCCAGCAAAGGATGCATGCTTATGGTTGTAAGAAGAAAGGATGAAGAATTATCCAATGCTTTTCATGGTTGTGATCGTGTGCAAAGAAAGGAATTATGTGAATCAATTTCTAACTATGACCATATGTTTCAAGAACCAAGGGGATTACCTCTGAAGAGGGAAATCCAACATGAGATCCATTTGCAGCATGACGCTCCTTTACCAAACATCGGCATGTACAGGATGTCGACTATTGATATGGAGGAGATAAAAAAGAAGTTGCAGGAACAATTGAACCAAGGGGTCATCAGACCAAGAACTTCTCCGTGTGGCTCATTGATTGTCTTAGTGCCAAAGAAAGATGACACATGGAGGATGTGCATAGGTTATCGGGTGCTAAACAAAATCACAGTGAAAAATCGTTACCCTCTCCCTCGCATTGATGATTTACTAGATCAAATAAAGAATGATATCTATTTCACCAAATTGGATTTACATAGTGTTTATAACCAAGTCCGAATTTTAGAGTATGATGTGTGGAAAATGACCTTCAAGACCAAACAAGGGTTGTTCGAATAGATGGTGATGCCATTCAGAATTTGCAATGCTCCAGCCACTTTTATGAGGGCCATGAATGATCTTTTTAGGCATTTCATTGATGAATTTGTTCTTGTATATCTAGATGATATTCTTGTGTTTAGTAGAAATTGGAATGAACATGTATGTAAAATTCTATGAACGTATAAGAAAAAAAAAAAACTCAGATGTAAAATTGTCAATCATCAAAGTGTGAGTTTGGGAAAACCTCTTTGGTTTACCTAGGTCATATTGTTGGTAATGGTCAATTAAAAATTGATCCTTCTAAAGTTGAAGCAATTGTAAATTAGCCCAAGCCTACTAGTGTAACCGAGGTTCACAAATTTTTGGGTGAAGTGAAACATTGGAGGGGATTTATTACCAATTTCTTTATTATTGCATCCCCTCTACACACACTGATAAGCGTAAAGAAAGTCTTTCAATGTAGAGGAAAGCAGCAGAAGTCCTTCGAAGCATTGAAAGAAAATACCATCATTGCACTGGTCTTGGCCTTACCAGATACCCAACAGCCATTCGAGATCGAGACAGACGCCAGTGGATATGCCATGGGAGTTGTATTCATGCAACAAAACAAGCCGATAAGTTACCATTCAAAGAAATTCTCTCATGTTGTGATGAACTATCCCACTTATCAAAAAGAGTTATATGCCTTGGTACAGAGTGTGAAAAAGTGGAAACACTACCTGATCGGCAAGGAGACCATCATCCACACAGATCATCAACCCTTGCAATATCTTTAGTCAAAAACCAAGTTGCAGCAAGCTCTTCATTTCAGGTGGATGGGTTTTCTTCAACAATTTCATCTGGTAATAAAGTATAAGAAGGGAGCTAGGAACAAAGTGGCTGATATGCTATCTCATCCTCCTATTTCTGCTTCTGTTATTTTGAATAATGCTTCGTTATCTTTTGAAAGTTATGTTGAACAATATGCTAACGATGATGACTTTAAGGAGATTTATACAAAACTAACCCATGGTTCATAGGTGGACAACTATCACTTGCAGGGGGAACTGTTATATCACCTTGGAAAATTGTGCATACCCATAGGAGAAAGGGTACATGTAATCAGGGAGGCACACACCTGTAGAAATTTGAATAATACAACACTTATTCACAAAGATTATCCTGATTATACATTATTTGCGGAATGCATGCATAATACATAATCTCCTCTACCATTGATCATCAATTTGCGGAATTAAGAAACAATCACATGCACACATTGAAACATCAATCACACATATCAACACAGTATGTACTGGGGAAAGCATACAACTGAAAACCCCTCAACTATCTGTATATTATAATGATAGAGAACATGTAACAATACATAGTACAATACTCCTCACAAGTACTCACTACTATCTCCACCTGCTACACACAAACTAGCTCAGATCTGAACAAGTCACGGGCTCAAATCTCCTCCGCTGTTTGCCTTCCTCTACTGCAGAATCCCTTGTGAGAATATATCTGATCCAAGTTCGAATTCCCTTGGCTTGTACTATGCAATCCTCATTGGAAATCTCATTCAATGATTGTGCAAATCTCATGCACAACTATAGTCATAACTGATATTAGTCTCACCCTTTCACCCACCTCTAACACTTGTCTCCACTGAACTGTCCATGCACTGAATTAACTAATGTATTCTTTAGTTGATTTATGAGTTAATAATTAGTGAATTAATTAATAATTAATTCACACCACTCATCACTAGTGTATTTGTCAGTTAGACTTAATACAACTAGTTCAACTAAGTTAAACTGAACACAACTCCATCAACTCCTCAATCAACTCCACCAAACTCAATCACTTGAGTTCCAACGAAGTCCATCATGCAATAGCTCAACTAACCCATAGGAAAAGCGTATTTCCTTCTGGCAGTTGCATGTGCCAACATCCGTAGCTCAAACCTGAAGTACTGCAAGAGGATAAGATAATGTTTATAGTCCAAATATTATTAAGAGCTAATAATATTTGACTGTTCTATTTTTTGACTGGCAGTCTAAAAATAGAACTCCGCCCATATGTCTAAAATAGAAGTCCATCTAGTTTACCAACATGACAATAATCAACAAATGATCCTGGCAACTTATAGACCATGATCCATATGTCTAAAAATAGACATAGTCTAAAAATAGACTTTGCGCCAAAAATAGCCTGCGAGCCCACTTAGTGAAGGCGACTTCTTTTCACTAAGCTCCATCATCTTGTTGCATTTTCAACAACACCTTCCTTGTGTATGGTCATTTTGGTGTTGAAAAAACTTTGTGTCATTTACAAAGATTTTGCTTTTGACCTCATATGAAGAAAATTGTGACTCGTTATGTAAAGGGATGTGTGATGTGTTCTATTTCAAAGACCTCTAATAGAAAACTTGGGCTCTACACACCACTCCCTTTTTCGAGTCGTCCATGGGAAAGTGTGTTGATGGATTTTGTAGGAGGTTTGCCTTTGTCTAGAAAAAGTCACGACTATTTGTATGTCGTCGCTGAGTGTTTTAGTAAGATATGTATTTTAATGCCTTGTAAAAAGTAAACCACTGCAGATCAAGTTGCTTATCTTTTATTTTAGCATGTTTGGGTCCATTTTGGGTTTCCCACATTGATTTTGTCAGATCGGGACTCTCTCTTTCTTGGAGAGTTTTGGACCAGCTTGTGGAAGATGATGGACACCAAGTTGAAAAGAAGCACGACATTTCATCCATAGACTGACGAATATACATAGGTTGTCAACTGCACCATGGTACACTTGTTGCAAGGCTATTATGGAAAACATCCTATGTTGTGGGATGAACATCTTCCATATGTGCAACATTCCTACAATCAAGCAATGCACTCATCTATGGACCGCTCACCATTTGAGACATGTTTTGGCTACCTGCCCAAAGATCCACTTGATATGGTCTTTGGAAAGGAAGATGACTCAAGTGGACATGATGATAGGGACAAAGCACATCAGTTCATTCAACAGATCCAGTTGATTCACCAAACAGTACAGGAGCAGTTGGAAAAAAGTCAAGCCCGATATAAGGCTCGACATGACAAACATCGAGTCGACCATCATTTTCAAGTGGGTGACAAAGTGTGGTTCCACATCAGCAAGGACAAAATGAAGGGAGAAGGGAAGAAATTGTGACCAATCTGGTATGTTCCATTCACCATCTTGGAGAAGATTGGAGACAATTCCTTCTGTCTCGATTTGTTGGCATATATGCAAATGTACTACATAGTGAATGTGGAAAACTTAAAGATTTATGAGCCACCATTGATTATGGACACCGAAGAGGTGGGATCGGTTCCTATAATTGATGAATTTGCACCAGAGTATCTTGATGATTTTCCTAGAGATATCATCCTTGACAAAAGAACTAGGACTTCATGAAAGGGAGATGTGGAGTACCTTCAAGTTGGTTTCAAAGGGATGCACCCTAGCAAGGAAAAATGGCTAGAAAAGGAAAGGGTGAGGGAACAATTCCAACAATTCCCTCACTTGCCAATTGACTAATAAAGCTTTTGGTAGTCCAAAAGCTCCTAAATGGGGAGGATTGATCCAGGTGGATCTCCAGATACTAGTGGCATGGTAAAAGGCTCAAAATTCAAAGTGGTATAAAGTTGATGAACTTGACACTAGATTGAAGTGCTCGTCTCCCTTATTCCAACGGTATGAACAACACCCCAATCTGAGTTCGTATGAGGAAGATAGAAGCAGTCAAAATTCAAGGTTGACTTGCACATGTGGAAGGCTTAAGGAAGGCGCAATTGGGAAGAAACTTGACACCGGAATCTGGTCAGTTTTCCAGGAAAATTTGTAGGACAATTAATTTGTCCAATAACCCTAAGGTTCGAGAAATTTTCTAAGGTGGGTTAACAAAGTTAAAAAAGGGTGGCAGACCATGGCCCCCGTCAGCCTGGTGGAGCCCACAACAAATTCATGTTAAAAAAGGGGCAGGCGACCATGACCTCGGCTCCCCCAGGAACCGCAACAACAAATTTAATATTAAAGAAGGGGTAGGTGGCCATGCCCCTACTGCCCCCAGAACCACCACAATAAAATATGTATTAATTATAGTGTTGGGGGGCTGGTTGTCAACCTCGCCGCCCCTCCACTCCATTTAATAACGTAACCAATGACGGGGAATGGGGGAACGGGCCACTGCTCCGGCGGACCCGCCACCCAATAAAGAAAACACAACTACTCTATGATAAAATAGGGAGGGGTAGGATTTGATCCCCCGACCCCTCCTCAACCATCGTGCCATTTTCACCATTGTGCCAATGGACTCCGTTAGGAGATACATCGGTCAAACATTATTTAAACCTTTATGAGTAATGCGACTAGGGGGGACAGGGCACGAATTTCAAGACTTTATTATTTTATTGTAGGAGGGCAGAACCTTGAGTGGCCTGTGGCAAGGGGCATAACCTTTCCTGAGCACATTTTTCAGAGGGTCAATTTGGTCTAGTGTCAGAATTGGGCAAGTTTTATATCGATTTTGCACCTCTCGGTGACAGGATATCAACGGTGATGTCAGTTTCTGAAACAATGCTCTCCATTTTTCAGCCATTTTCTAGATTGGAGGCATAAGACTGCTTATGTAAATGCTGATTGTACTTCTTTCTCTTTTGTGCCACTTAATGAATGAAGGCCTCCCCATTGATCAAGAAGGGCCTGTAGATGTAGTCCAAATTGAACGAACTTCATTATCAAGTCTCCTATCTTCTTTTGATGCCTTTATGTGTTTCCTCTCTTCTTTTATGTGTGCATTAATTTTCTATGGTTAAGATGCAATTTGTTCATGTAATTATTAAATACATCTATAAGCAAAAGATCTTTGATCACTTGGATTAAGGAAAATGATGATATTGAATCAAATGAGAGGTCTAAAGCCTTTATTTCAAGGACCAAGAAGTTGAAGAAAGGAAATTTTGGAAATTCCAAGAAGAATACATAGATGTCCAAGATTCAATGCTTTAGATGCAATGAGTATGAACACTTTAAAATGGATTATCCAAACAATAAAGTGAACACAAAAGGAAGGAAAGAAGTGAAACTCGCATAGTTGAAGAAAAGGGAGAACCTGAGAAGAAGCTAAAAGGGGAATATCCCAAGTATCTCTACTATTAAAGGAATCTCCATCCCTGTCGGATTCTTTATGAAATCTATCTTTATTTTATTATGTAGAAAGTAAAGTAGCATGCATTGTTTTTTACTCTAGAAGAGTCTTGGTTTTTTTAAAAGCATGAAATCATAGATAGAAGCACACGATAGTAAAAAAGATAGAATCTACTTGTTTGATTTTCTTTGGGAAAGCTCATATAGTTAAAAGAGAATAAAAAAATTGGAACCATATTGCATATTATTCATCCAAGCATTTTCTAACATCATGTTAGAGGTAGTCATTTTGCAAAGCGGGATATTCAAGGTCCTATAAGAATCATCATTTTGGAATGTTATTGAAAAGACAATTATGACATAACTAGTATATTTTCCATCTAGCATGGAAACAATACTTTTGAGCGATGAAGAAATGAAAATGGTCAAGCTACAATATGAAAGGCATAATGAAAGTCTTTCTCTTCTTGGAAAAGGAAACATATCTTTGACAGGTATAAGAAGCAAGCACATTCAAAGGATGGCTATATTATTATATGAAAGCAAATGTGTGCATATTTTTTCCCTAAAGCATGGTTCATATCTACAAGAATCATGAAGGAAGATTTGGTTATGAATATGTTTGATAAGTCTTCCATATGGCTACATGATGCTCGAAAGAAGAAATTTGACATGCTTTGGAATGGATGGAGATCAAGAATATCTCACAAAATTGCATGGCATATAACAATGTTGGTCAACATCAAGTATAGTTTCCAGAAGAAATAAATGGCGTTAACAATGACATGTCGAAGGAAAATATTGTAGCTTGGTAATCAAGATCGATCCATGGGCACTTTGATTAAAATTGGATGCATGGAGAAGGATTCTTGTACAATTTTGAGATGGATCATGTGAAAGGATGTTGATCTCAAAGGACTCAAGTATGAAAATATTTTGATGAAAAGGGGCCATCATGATAAGGTAATTTTGGTATTAAAGTTTTGATATTGGTTATCTGGTTAACATATTGTTTTCTACTTGGAAGGATGTTGTAGGAATACATGATGACAATTGAGGAAAGTTCAAATGTTGTTATTGTACTCGATTCAAAGAACATATGCATTAAGTAAATGGTCTTGAAAATCCTTGGAGGGTTATATAGTCAAGGTGTTCACATCCTCACTTTGGGATTGGAAGGAAACATAGTAAGAAGATAACCTAATGTTGATGTTCTTACATCAACTGTTGGAATAAGGAATTACTGGGGGGGTGAATCAGTGATATTGAGATTCTTTATTCTTTTTATAATATGCTTACAATCCCCTCTTATATTATGCTACATGTGAGAGAATTCATTCATAAAGGAAGTGAAAAACAAGTTTAAACATTCATGTTCATACAACAAAACACATGAGTAGCATGCACATTTGACACAGTGTTTTCATGTGGAAACCCAGAGGGAAAAAAACCACCAAATTTTTGTTTATTCATGTTGTAAATTAAGCACCTACGTAATTATTTTTTTTTGTTTGTGAGGACCCACTCACAGGAGGCACTGACCCCCTTAGGTTAGCAAACACCAAATTTCCAAGAGGAACCAACCTCTTCTGAATGAAGGCACCAACCCGCTCTTTCCATCACTCTACTTTTTCATATAATTTTCAAACTGCAAATAGAGGCATATGCAGTACAAGTAAAATACCAATATGGTTGGTTGCATAAAAAATTTCTACTCTCATTCCACTACTATTCCACAAACTCCCTTTGGTCTTATACAACTTCTCTTTGCTCGCTGGCCATAGGAACATGCCCTCAACACTCTGCCTTCTCCTGCACAAACTCTCCGCTGCACACTCTTTAGCTCTGCTCTCATTGTTCTTCTCACAACATTCACACTACTCTCTTTAATCCAGCACTCTGTCTACTCTTGGTGCTTAGACCTCTCTGTCTCCGCACAAAAATCTCACTCCTCAACACTTCAACAATATGCTCTACTCCCCCACATTGCTCGATGGAAATCAATGGTTTTGATTCACTGATGCACAAACTCCCTTTGGTCTTATGCAGCTTCTCTTTGCTTGTTGGTCATAGGAACATGCCCTCAACACTTTTCCTTCTCCCGCACAATCTCTCTGCTGCACACTCTTTAGCTCTGCCCTCATTCTTCTTCTCACAACATTCACACTGCTCCCTCTGATCCAACACTCTATCTGCTCTTGGTGCTTAGACCTCTCTATCTACGCACATAAATCTCACTCCTTGGCACTTCAACAATATGCTCTACTCCCCCACATTGCTCAATGGAAAATCAATGGTTTTGATTCACTGATGCACACTTCACAAAGCTATCTCTGCTGCCTATGTCCATATTTCTCAAGTATACTTCGGCATTACTCCTCCCGTTGTTGTTGCATCTTTTGGTTGAACTTTGCCATAGCATTAAACATACATATGAGATTTCAAGTTCTCCACTGATTCCCTGTGTAAATATCCATGCTGAGAATTTAACCTCAGGCAACTTGCACAGTCTACCAAGACTCCCATGATTAGTTATTGCTCCACAAGGCTTGACAATACTAAGGAATTAACCCTTTTTTCCTTATTTAACTCAACCAGACGTGTATGTGAAGAAATCAATTGCTTTCTACATTCCTTTAATTCATCTCTATTAAATGTTTTCCTTGTCGCCTTGTCTCAGAGCCTTCTGCATATCTAGCGAAATTAAACAACCACCTCTGTCATTCTGCATTTAATTCTTCAGCTACCAACTCAACCATCCATTAATCTCACTGTACTGCTCCATAAAAAATTCAACATATCGTAACTAACACCAATGAAATGTTATGATATTGCACTGCTTTGATATCCTTAGCCCCCTTGGCCCTTGGCTCCTTGAGCATTTTCTTTCTCATATGACCGGACCTATGACCGTTGGCTTAGCACTATATCAAAGCCCTTCTATATCATAACTTCAACAAGAAAGATGTTACAATATTAATCAGTTCTGCTATTTTCAGCTCCCTTGGTGCTTATCTTCCTTGAGCATTTTGCTTCTCATAGGACCAAGCTTGTGATAGATGGCTTACAGTTATATCGAAGCCCGTATATATTGTGACTTTAGAAAAGTTCTCATTGCATCTTGGTTCCCTTTGTTCAGCCTTTGGTCCATTTGAGCTCCACACAACCATGTGCCAGGTAATATTACAGCCCCCTTTATTATAACTTCTCAATCATCATTTGCACAAGAGTTACGATATCCTCATCCTATGATATTTCAAACTCTGATATGTTGACATCACTTCCACACTTGGTGACTCCTGGGAGGTGACATGTGTCATAGGGATTTGTCCCATTAGGACAATAAAATGCTAAAACAAGATGCCACGTGTCCACCATCCTATCACATCATGTTGATGTCACTAGCCACTTCAGTTTCTCGGGCCCACTGACAAGACACCATGTGTCCTACAGGAGGAGAGAGAAAGAGTCCTGATTAGTCTTTGTTTTGCATCAATTCCTTTGTTAACTTTCTTGGCATTCCTCGACACTTTTAGCAATATCAACCCTGCTAGATATCTTAACTTCTTAAAATAACGTTGTTAAGAAGTTCCGATATTCTGATATCCTAGTCCTCCGATTTTCCGATGACATTCGATATTCTGATATCTCAGTTTCTGTTATCATCTGCTCCAATGCTCTGATCCATCTTGCTCTGATGCTTCGATATTATAGTCTCCAGGGTTTTGATATCAGGTCCCGATATGATGACCTCCAATATTTCAACCTTCTTAGGACTTCAAGTGCCTAAACTTTGGTAGACCATAACTTTTGATTTAGGAGTCCATTTTTAGAATTCCACACACTGTTGGAAATCTCTTTCAGAGCACTTTCCAATGAAGAGGGTCCAATGTAGGATTTGGGCCCATATTCTACCTCTAATATGGATGTAAACACTCTACCACTCTTTTCTCCTTGATGATTCTTCTTGTGCCTAAAATGTTGAACTCCCAACCATCATAATCATCATTTTATGACTACTCTAGTAAGCCTACTACTATAATGATTCTCTACATGAACCCTGCAATTACCATATGATTCCTTATAGACTCCCAATCATCATGTTAACCCTAGTTGACATCAATGCCAACACTAACACAACCACTAGCCACCCAAACACCACTAATTGACCAATAATCTCCCCCTTTGGCCATGATGGAAACTATTGAAAATGGCAACAAGAAATGCTAAAACTAGAAGTGATAAAAATAGCACTGCCATAAATAGCAATTTGGGCACCAGTGTTGGATTGAGCAACTGTTTTCTTATATGGGCTTGACCCAGGTTCAGAAGAATTATTTAGCCAAACAAATCCCGCAGCTACCGTCCCTTTCAGCAACAACCCACGAAGGGCAGACTAAGGTCTCACCCGAGGTAGCAGGGGAGGGTGCTGGAGCCAGGTTTCCGCACCCTCGGGATGTTTTGGATGTGGTTTGGGGCTTGCACGCTGTTCTGCAGCCTCGCGCTATGCCAGAATCCGCGCAGATCAAAATACCCTTATTGTGCTTATTACAGATTGAATCACTTATTACTGGTTTGATTTAATTAAAACAGTCTTTAAGCAAACATTTATTGCTTTTGGTTACTTTGCTCATCAAGATTAACCCAATTCACATGTATTCAACTGTAGCAAATGTAGAAATCATAATAGTTCATTTATCATAAAAGAGTAAAGTCGCAATCAACACAGAATTCAGAAGAAACTTATCTTTATTATCAATCTTCAACAATACATCTAGATCCACCCTGTGCACTCAGCTGCAGGGGTTCGCGCACAAAGTTATGGACTTTCCAGGCCTCTGTGAACAGAGCTGCAGAGCCTCTACCTTCTACCCTACTCCCTTGACTCGGACTTACAAATGCTTTCAAGTTATTGCCTTTAAGGACCCATTACATTCCATCTTTTCAAAGAACTACTTTCCCTCATAGAGCCCTGCTCTGTTTATACTTTCCCTTGGCCCACGATCACACTGCAGGCCAACTCTATTACTATTTCTTTACATTATTTTAGAGCAGACTACCCTTTGAATCAACCTACTATAGCTCGCACTCCATGCTTTCCATGGAGTCTTTTACCCTAACGTTACCCAAAATTCTGGGCTTCGCACCCCATACTCGTTCCGTGGGGCTTTCGCTACCGAACAGTCCCCCAATACAATCATCGTGACTCATCCCGAGTCACTGAGTTGGTGTGTCCATCTTTGCGTGGAGGTCGGTCAACAACTTTAGTGTGTCGCTGGTACTAGTAGCAAATTCTTCTGTCATGCCTTGCATCCATTCCACCTGTGGTGCCGATATTTCTGCCCCTGTCTCAGTTGTCTCCATCCTAGCACATTCATCCTTCATGTGTGCTACCTTATGCTCTATGTTGGTTGAAACTACAAATGCCTCATCCAACCATGGCTGGATACGAGATTTCACCACGACTTCCTTTTGTCTCGCGGCTTCGGCTTGGATTTTCATATCCTGTACCTCCCTCATCTTAGCCAATCATTGTGGGATAGCAACAGTCTACGCGGTTCCTTGGAGGTGATCGTAGGTGTTTTGAAGTTCCCAGGCCTATGCTTCCAACCTGCGGAGAGTGGGATCTTCTTGAAGGATAGTGAGCATATCAATCAATTGAGTTAGCAACTCGGTACATTCTTCGAGTGACCATGCAAGCATTGCGCACCCCATATCAATAATGTTCTTGCACTGTACTATGACCTCTGGGGGCATTGGTGGTGGGACCTGCAATTTCAACTTGGCGATTTGCACACTGAGTTCTAGCTGCATCCATGCAACCTCCTCTTTTGTCCTTCAGAACTCCATAGCCAACGTATGAATCTGTGTGTCAATACGCAAGTCCCCTATAATATCTAATGCCTGAGAACTCAAATAGGCTTCCACTACTACCTTTTCCATCTGCTGTTTTTGTGTGACTGCTTCATCGTGTTGGAGTTATAGCTATTCAATATTAATTTTTTTCTTTTGGAATATCTGGTCGATGCGGCTGGCCCTTGCGTGAAGTTTGATTATGGTGCTATCATGGAGTTGTTGCAAACTATCGCGTGGGAGTGCAACCACGTTTAGTCCCAATCTAGTAAGGCCTTCTAGTATTGCTCGTTCTTCCAGTTGGTTGGTGACCAACGTGCCTGACGGGATCAGAGTAGACTGAGCAACCTGGGATCTGAGCAATGGTTCTGTAGTTGTCATACCAGAGGCTTTTGTAGAACCACTAGGGCCTACCTGCGCAATTCTTGATCCCAATTCGTGTAACTGTGTTCAGAACTCCCCAACATAGGCTTATTCACTAGATATTTTGGCACAAAGTGATCAATATACATCTTAAAATGTCCTCCAAGCAAATAGTGACAATACTTCTGGAGTGCGTACACCATCTCCAGTCCCTCTTGCTCAGTAGTAGAGTAATTCTTCTCAGCTTCCGACAACCTTCGTCTTGCAAATGCAATCGAGTGGTCAACTCCCTCCGCTCCTTCCTGAGTAAGTACTACTCCTAACACGATACACGATGCATCAACATGCACATGGAACTCCACGTCCCATTTTGGAAAGGTTAAGACAGGGGAAGATGCCATTTTTTCCTTCAACAATTCCAGGCTTTTGTTATATTCATCGTTCCAGCAATACGTGGCATCCTTTTTTAACAATTGTTCCATTAGAGCCGTGATCTGGGCGTAAAATTTTATGAACTTCCAATAGTACCCCATGTGTCCCAGCGTAGCACGAAGCTATTTAACACTGCGTGGTGCTTGCAGACCTAATATGACAACGATCTTTGCCAGATCCACCATCAAGCCTTTCCTACAAACTACATGACCCAACAAGTTCCCAAAAAGAACAAGGAACGTACACTTCAATCTAGTGTCAACGGTAGGTATCCAACATTAATCGTAAGCTTTCAGTATGTTTCTTAATCAAGCCAAAGACTATCCAATCGTCAAGATAGAATTCCAAGAATTTATGTATAAATTCATTGAATGCAGCTACCACAATGCGAGAAAATATTGTTGGCATGTTCTTTAGCCAAAATGGCATTACCATATAGTGAAAGCAACCCCATTTCGTAGCAAACATTGTTTTGCTTCGATCCTCCGGTGTGATCTTGATCTGATGGTATCCAAAGAACCCATCTGTAAAGGAATATGCTTCCTACCTGCCCACATTTTCTAAGACTTCATCGGTAAAAGGTGTGGGAAATGGATCATTAACATAAGCATCATTGAGTTTCCGTAGATCCACATAGATGCAGATCTCACCCTTCTATTTCTTCTCATGTACCACCATCAGACTTACCCAATCAGACTCCTCGACTGGTTCAGTGATCCCGGCTGCTAGCATCTTGTCTAGTTCTTCTCATACTTTTGCTTTATATTTTGGATTCAATCGGTAAGGTCGATGCTTTATTGGTTTCGCGTTAGGCTTCAAAGTTATCTTCATCATTCCTAGTTCACCTCGAATCCCTTTCAGCTTCGTAATCTTGGTAGGGAAGAGGTCTCGATACTCCCAGAGCATCTCGACGACCTTTTCCATTGTAGCGTCGTCCCAGTAATCTCCAAGCGTAGCATAATTCGGTTCTGCCTCTGTTCTGATATTTACTTGCTTCATTTTTAATGGCATTGCGACGTCTAGATCTTCTATTTCGGGGCCGCGCACTTCTCGACTTCCTTTGGATTCTGGTATATTGATGTCGCTCGGATCATCTTCGTCACCTTCTACTTTTACATTGTAACATTCAAGGGCCCAGCTTAGCTGTCGCGACTAGTCTCACTGCACGAGTTCTTCTGGTTCTAGCAGCATCATGAAAATTGTGGTCTCTACTAGCTTTAATGCATCGTCCACTGTATCCATCCATTGATCCTCAAAAAGAAATGTTGACATAAACCCTTCGTGCAAGATATCCCACTCCCTTGTGCCATGTCGGAGCTCTGTTTCAGTATACCAATTCCTTGGGATGACATCCAAGGTATAATAATTCTTTCAAACCTAGGTCAAGCCCATATAAGTCAACAAATCCCGCAGCTACTGGCCCTTTTGGCAACAGTCCGCGCTTTGTCTCACTCAAGGTAGCAGGGGAGGGTGCTGGAACTAGGTTTCTGCACTCTGGGGATGTCTTGGATGTGGTTTGGGGCTCATGTGCTATTCTGCAGCCTCGCGCTATGCCAGATTCACGCAGATCAGAATACCCTTATCACGCTTATTACAGATTGAATCACTTATCATTGGTTTGATCTAGTTAAAATGGTATTTAAGAAAACATTTATTACTTTTGGTTACTTCGCACATCAAGATTAACCCAGTTCACATGTATTCAACCATAGCAAATGTAGAAATCATAATAGTTCATTTATCATAAAAGAGTAAAGTAGCAATCAACACAGAATTCATAAGAAACTTATCTTTATTCTCAATCTTCAACAATACATCCAGATCCACCCTGCACACTCAGCTGCAGGGGTCCGTGCACACAACTGTGGACTTTCCAAGCCTCTGTGAACACAGTTGCAGAGCCTCTACCTTCTACCCTACTCCCTCAACTTAGACTTACAGACGCTTTCAAGCTATTACCTTTAAGGACCCATTACATTCCATCTTTTCAAAGAACTACTTTCCCTCAGAGAGCCCCACTCTATTTATACTTTCCCTTAGCCTGTGATCCCACCACAGGTCGACACTATTACTATTTCTTTACATTATTTTCAGGCAGACTACCCTTTGACTCAACCTACTATATCTCACGCTCCACACTTTCCGTGGAGTATTTTACCCTAACATTACCCAAAATTTTGAGCTTCGCAGCCCATACTTGTTCCACGGGGCTTTCGCTACCCAACAACAACATGGAATGAAAAATGGAAGTGCTAAAAATAACATTCTATTTTTAGTAGTTCAGGATGGATTCCTATTTTAGTCAGTCCCTGGACTAAAAATAGGAAGTAAAATTCGAATTTGATATTAACAATAATTTGTAAATTAATTACGTAATTCATTTTGAGTTAATTAGTTGAGGAAAAACAAACTTGAACTCTATGTGAGGAAATGCAACAATTTATCTATTAATTGATGAATTTATCCATCAGTTAAAGAGATAAGGATGAGTTGTAATTAGTTGGCTCAGTTAACTGAGTCAAGTCCAGTTAGATTAATTGAATAGTTTGTTAAATTAATGAGAGTTCAGTTATTTAATGCTTGCATGCATGTAACTATTGTATTTTAGATAACTGAGTATTCACTCATGGATAACTCATGCATGTCAGTTCAGATAGAGACCCAGTTGAGAATAGAGAAGGGACAATGTACTATCAATTGGATGAATATTTTTCCTATAAAGGAAGCTGATCCATGATGAGGATTTATCTCCTTCAGGACTGCGTAGTTGGATCAGAGGTTAGTGAGTGTGTGAAGAGGCCAATTCACACAAGTGGCTGCACTGGACCCCAATCAGAATTGCGCAAAGAAATAGGAGGCTTGGAGGGCATACTAGAGGTTAGATAGAGGCCTTTGACTGTCTATGAGAAACAATGTTATTGTAGAGAGAGCATGATAGATTTTTGAGCTGATTCTTTTTGTAATAATGGCTATATTTCCACTTGTATGATAATACAGAGTTGGGGTTTTAGGCTGAGGCTTTCCCCATGTAAATTCTTCAGTATTATGTGTGATTGATTTCTCCATATTAGTTCTGTTAGGCCCCTATACTACTAGTGTAACCCCTTAATTTTATTAGTAAAACCCCCTTATTATATTGATGTACCCATGTAGTGCCCATATTGTTACTATTGTGCCCCATAGAAGCCCACTACTATTATTATTGTGCCCTAAAATTATTATTGTTATGTTGGCTCTAATTATATTATGACCCCTTAGACTCCTATATATAGAAAGGAGGTCTTTTCATTTGTATCATCTAAGAATTGTTCATTTGTGTAATGTAAAGGAGGTTACCCCCTTGAAGAGGCTTATTTCTAAGGTGTTCATCTCTCTTTTCTATATTTTTGTGAGCTGGTTTCATAACATTTGGTATCAAATCTTTGGATTCTAGGGTTTCGCTACTCCAAATAGGTCGTTGTGGAATTTTCGCTATAATTTTTTCTGTGATGTTTCAGAAGCGAAAAAAAACCCATTTGAGAAGAAATCATACTGAACCTCGAGTCCGAATTTAAGAGATTTTCGCGCTATATTTGGGGAGATATGATCTGAGGAAGTTGGTCTTTTTGTAGACTCCTGAATTACATTCCAAACAGGTGACCTGGGGAAAATCATCATAACTTTTGCTTTGAGTACCATATTGAAATTTCGTAAGAAGCTACATAAAGAGAATAGACTTTAGTTTCTTGTGTATATTTTTCAGATCCTAAGGTTAACACAGTGACATGTGGCTCATACAAGTTTGATCTTCTAAAAAGGTATATAATTAGGTCATCTTAGGAGATTGTTAATAACTCTTTCTTGGAGAATCTAAATTTGATTAGACTGGTGTCATTGGAAAGAGGACGCAGAGGGCTACTATAGGTCGTAATTTCAGAACTGGAAGAACCAAAATTACAAAGTTATAGTCATTTCAAGATTGAGCTCCTAAAATCAAGAAAACGCGATATGAGGAAGTTTGATGGCAAGGATCTTGTAAATTGGATACTTCAGATGGAGCAATATTTTGATCTACATGGTGTACCACTGTTACAAAAGATATGTATTGCATCTTCATATTTAGAACTAGATCAATTTTTAGGTATAAAAGGCTTTTTTCTTGTAAACAACTTGTTACGTGGTCAATTTTCACAGAGGAAATGATAGCACATTATGAGGATACAAAGATCAACAACTTCTTTAGAGCAACACCACAACAACTGGAAAGAGTAAAAGGGCTTTGTTACATAGTGGAAAGTAAAATTATGGAAACAAAGAAGTCTACCCCTCACAACTATAAATATAGAAGTGTTGTTTCTCTTAGCCTTCCACAACCTACAAGGGTTACACCACAACAATTGGAAGAAAAAAGAGAAAAAGGGCTTTGTTACAATTGTGATAAAAAATGCACTAAAGGTCATAAGTGTGTTGAGAAGAAATTATTTTACATAGAGTATGAAGAGGGGGAAGAAAGGGATCAAGAAACATCAAAAGAAGAGGATATAAGCCTGGACCCAACCCAAGAGAAAGAAGAAATGAATCAGACCATATCTTGTAAAGCATTGGAAAGCATTACCACTCCTCAAACTTTCAAGATAGAAGGACATATCAAGAAGAAAAAGGTGCAACAAGTGAAAGATCACATTGAGAAAGAAGAACTTAATCCAACCATATCTTGTAATTCATTGGTCAGAATTACCACTCCTCAAACTATCAAGATAGAAGGACATATCAAGAAGAAAAATGTTCAAGAAGTGAAAGATCACATTGAGCATCAAGAAATGGATCTGACCATATCTTGTAAAGGATTGGAAAATTACCACTCCCCAAACTATAAAGATAGAAGGACATATCAAGAAGAAAAATGTTCAAGAAGTGAAAGATCACATTGAGCAT
>APFE031109846.1:149959-169639 GCA_000404065.3 Pinus taeda | reverse complement strand
AATAAATTAATCTTATAACAGTAAATATACATTTTAATTTTTAGTGAATTAATTTAAATTAAAGCAAATTCCTTAAAAAAGTTTATAACATATAAAACTTGAATTGATCGATGCCGAGGAAGATTCTAATCCATTTGACATGAGGTAAACGAAGGTCATAGATTCCTTCGAGGGAATACAATACAATTTAAATAAACAATTCATTAATCAATTTAATAATGACGCAAGATGATGTGATGTTTCCTTATTCCACCCCATTCAATTGATGTCGATCATTTACAAATGTCAAGCTTAATTAAGATACCATATACTAAACTTCCGTATTGATGGAACTATGATTCACCGTGTATAATTTTTTAATTATATATGATCGAATTAATTTTTAATAAAAATTTGTGAATTAAAGAGTTTCAAATCAATTGCGATTCTTTTTTCTGTCCAAAAAATCTAATGTCACTAAAAAAATATATAGTTTTTAAAAATATATATTTAATAATTAAATAGATAAAATGAATATTGTTTTTTTAAAGTATTATTGAGGTGTTTTTGTTTTTCTATGTCTTTTAGTTCAAGCAAACGACACAAGGTAATCGCATGCAGAATATGTAATGTTAGAAGAAGATTGACTTTATTTGAGTATTATTTATGTTAATATTGTTTATTTAAAGGGTATAGATTGAGTATTCAAAAGGTAATTTATGTATATATTTCAAATCATGAAAATTAATATTCAAAGGGTATTTAAACAGTATACATTGAGTATTTAAAAGGTTTTTAGTGCAATCTATTTATATATTCCAATATATATTTCAAATAATGAAAATCTGTAATTTTAATAAAAAGAATTTAAAAAAAATAAATGTAAAACAATGAAACTTTACTCCAAAATTTATATTTTAAAATTAGAAATGAATAATTTCTAATAACAAAATCTATTTTGGAATAATAATTATAAATTAATTTCATGTTTGTTTCTTTTTAATGATAGATATATTTAATCAAGAAATTGTGTTATTATACACATATATGAATTTAAGTGATATGCATAGTTTAAGTGGGCTTAATGGTTTAGTCAAAGGGTGAAGGAATGATGGCAATGATGGCAACCTCCGCAAACAAGAGGGTTTTCGTTTAAGGAATTTTCATATTCGTTGCTTCAAGCTTGGAGAAATGGTTGTTGGTGAGGGGGATGGTTGTCACCCATCCTCTGTCCATTGTGTATGGACCAGAAAAGGAGGACTATGAGGCATTTAATAGTCCAAGTGGAGGAGCTCATCTAGATGTGACCAAAGGATTTTTTGCTTCAAATTTCATTAGGCTACCTTCTGCTGGTCTTAGTGGGAGCCTTGTGCTTATGGAGGTTTATGGAGTCAACCTTTTCTTCCTACCCAGTTTGGTTTTCAAAGGGGATTACAAGCATCTCAGTGCACTTGGGCAAGCCAAATTTTTTGTTAAAATTACTGAATGGTATTTTCAATGTAGGATTTGGAAAAACTATAGAGTTTTTAAAACATTACCCCTGCCAGGCAAGTCTCTCAAGCTAGTCATGGTTGTCTTGTGTTTTCGACCTTCTGTTCGTGGGAAGGATGTTGACAAAGGGCGAGCTGAAAATTCAAAAAGAGGAGTCAACGTGGGATTGATCATGTTTTGCAAATTGTTTGATGAAAGCCTTTGGCCAACAAGCCTTCCCAAGAGTGTTGTGGACAAGGATCTTCAAAAGTTCTCCATTTTTGTAATGTCCATGTCTAGATATTCTTTATGTTTCAAGGTAAATGATGAGGACTCGATAGTTTCAGTATCTGTTCATATCCATCATTGTACAAGTATCCATGTGGGAGAATTTAGGCTCCTCTATGAAGTGAGGCTATTGAAGATGGAAAGTAATCTCAAATCTTCCAGCATTAAAAAAAATACTTTTACCTCCCTTGTTGTAGGTCTATGAGGAGGTGCCAAGGGCAACAACACTTCTTCTTCTATAAGGCCAATATCTTTCAAATAAGTCCTACTATGCCATAGCCCTTAAACTCCCAAGGATCTGTTAGGGTAGGCTTTTGTGGTGGAACATTCTTGAGATTTCCCCATGCTAGTGGTGAATGAGTACATTAATAAGAGAAGAACAACAAATTATGAAATTCAAGCAATTATATGTTCTTTTAATGGCTTCTAGCCTTCAGTATCTACCCTCCGGGAATGGGTTCACTAGAACTAGTCCAAAAACCTAGATTTGATTTTATGCTCAAAGTGATTCTTTGTAGTTTTCTTTAAAGATCGGGAAGACCATAAGTATATTGTCTATCAAGGACCCTCGTTTTGGGGCGAGGTTGGTCCCTCAATTCAACCATGGTTCTCAGAGTTTAATCCTCTCACCATGAAGGCATTGTCTATTCTTATTTGCGTTAGGCTCCCAAACTTGTCTCCTCAATGGGTTGTATAAGAGATCCTAAAGGTTATTTGTGACTCTATCTTTATCAAAGTAGACAATGAAATATTGTCAAATTCTTTTGTAACCCATGTTTGCAAATGTGTGGAAGTGGAACTTATTGAAGGTTTACTAGATAAAATCATCCTAAAGAAGGAGGGAAAAGAGTATATTTAGTCATTGAAAAATGAAAACACTGCCTTCAAGTGCAAAATTTTCCAACAACTTGGACATATCTAGAATTCATGACCCTCCTCAAAAGTGACTTTCTGCAACCAGGAATCAAAAGAGAAGCTAGTGTGGCTAGAGAGGTATGAAGGTAGCAATAGTGTCCAAGAATCTTATAGGTAAAAAGAAGAACAATTCTTAAAATCATAATTCATCTCTTAATACCTCAACCTCTTAGGATTTCTTGAAAACCCCAAATACATCGACACAAACCCTAGCAGAGAAAAATATTCCGGAAAAGGACAACAAGAGAGTTCTTGTAATTTGTGGACAGAAGCACAACCATTTTATAATTCTAATAGTGAGAAATGCCTTCTGAATTTGGTCGAATTGGTCATTATGGTTCTTTATCAAAAGGTTGAAGAAGCAACATTATCCTCTATTGTACGAGATGGTTTTATTGGGTGGATTAATATTCGTAGGAGAAAGGGTAAGAAAGAAAAAACCATGAATTGTCGTGGTTTTTAAATCCAGGTTTGCATAAGATGCACTGTGAAGTATCTAATTTCGTGATGTAATATGTTTTTATGAAACTAATAGAACTCAATTTTAGAAACAAGTAATAGGAATAGTTTAACTAAATTAAATGTTTTTGTTTTTTTTTAATATATAAATTAGGCACATTTTTTGGTAAGATTATGAATTTTAGTTATTTAAATTTATTTTTTGAATGTATAAAAAAAATCAAAATCTTGGAAAATCTATAGAAAACTTGAACTTTTTAAATTATATAGCTAAAAATTACTATTAAGTGTGTGTTTTGATGCTTATTATATATTGATTCCTATCTGATTTTACTAGTCATTTAATTTATATGGTTTTTCTAGTTATTTAGATGGATGGTAGGGATTCACCTCCATTGAATATTCTTATTTGTATCCAAAATCAAAGGTTGAAATTTATCTCAAAAATTTAGATTTTTAATTGAATTGATTAAATAAAAAAAACGTAGTCTACCTATTATAAGTTTTGGAGCATTTTTAGGCATTTTTTCAATCAAATTTTCTTAGAATATTGAAGGAAAGTGTTGGAATCACAAGTTTGAGTTGGAAACTATCCACAATTCAAGTGCTTCAAAGGTTTTTTAGGGTGCTAAATCCACATATACAACCAAAAATACATTTTAAATAACAAAGGATCACATTTTGAACTAAAATTATTTTGTTAGATCGAGGTCAAAAACTCCAAAAGTATAATAGTGAGATAATGTTATTAAAAAAATGGCACATGAACAAGTGTCACATGAAATGAGTTATGATATTTTGGACATGTGATATTTATAAATCATCATGGTATTGCCCTGTGGTATCATAAAAAGGCCTATTATAGGTTAACAATCTCCATCATAATGTGGGGATGAATATCCATGATTAAGAATCTTATTAGATGTTTTTTTAAATGTATATATGTTTAAATCATATATCAACTATTTTCATGAAAAAAATAACATTAATGAGTAGTTATTTGCATTAAATTTGTGCCCGGACACAGCAACTGCCCGAGAAATCATTACATTTCAACATTTTTAGAGGGTTCTTCGAGAAGGAATTATTTATCAATTCTAAGAAGCTACTAACCAAAATTACTATAATATCACTTTGAAAAACATAGATTCAACAAAATTGAGATAGCCAAAAAAACAAATTCATAGTGGGATCTTATCATAGAGGAGAGGGGTTCTTCAACTATTGGTTGGTTCAAGTCAAATTTCTAAGGGGCATGAGATGGGCAAGAAGCTTCGCTGATTAGGTTTTCATTCTATATATTGTTATCTTTGATGAGAATATATTCAAGTTGTCTTTATAGAGCATTAGTTTTGTCCTCCTAATGAGTAGAGTTGTGCTTGAGGTACTGAATTTTATCAAATACAAAGATTAAAAAAATATCCTGCTAAAGGATTCAACACTTTATATCCATAATTTTCTTATGGGGATACTTTTTGAGTTCCAGTAAATGGACGCTTCTTAAAACATTTCCTAATTTGATCAAGATTAGTTTTCATAGTTCATTGTACGTATCCATGTTAAAAGAAGTTTGCAGAGTTGGACAACAACTTTGAAGGATTTGAAACCGAAGGTAAATCCCATAAGATTTTGATTATTAGTTGTCACACTATGAAGAAATTTTATTTTCATTTTTCAAAATCAGATAAGCAGTTCCAGAGTGTTTATTCTTCATAAAAATAGATTGAAAATTTCAATTTCTTCAAAGAAAATTTTCTGAGTTATTCAATTCAATGTATCAGGCATAGGGTGAGCATGTTCTTTACTGCCTCTTGGGGAGACAATATTCCCATTGGAGCCAGTTGTTAGAACTTAGTTTTTACTTTCAAAAAAGGGTTCAAAATTTGTTGAAAATCAGTTAAGACTTTTATTTCAAGAAAAGTGGGCTTAATTATAGGGTTGGGTAAAATTTTGGTGTAAAAAGGTGGAAAAAGGATTTAAAAACATGTTAAGAATTATAGAAAGTTAAGAAATATAGAAACTCATAAAAGTTTTGATGAAGCTTTAACAGACTATAATTCTTAATTTTGCTATAAATATTAATTTGCTATAAACTTATAGTTGTAATTTGTTATTAACGTGAGTTTCTTAATTTTCTATAAAACTCATAAAAATATATAATATTAAGATTCTACTTTTTGAATAATTGGAAATATTTCTGTAGAAATTGTATTGGAAGTGTATTGTCGAGGCGTTTCGAAGCCTCCAGTGTGGCTCAACATCGGGAGAAGATGAGGAACCAGATATTGGCATCAAGTTAAATATATGAAGAGAAAAAAATTTAGTCGTTATAATATAACAGTTAGATTCGACTAAATAAATATTATTCAATGATATTTTAATATAATAAAATAATTATTAGAATATAGTCATTAATATCTAATAAAGGTATCCCTGATCGAGGTGTGATATAGTGCAGAATCCTTCTCGAGATTTGAGAATGATTGATATGACCCTTGGCAAAGTTGAAGGGTGGTCACCTCCTAGGCATCGTGTGTGCGAATGGGCTATTGGGATGGAAGACAATGGTGGAATGTTAAATCTTGAAACGATGAGTTGCAGAGCTCATAAATTATAAGTGGAATAGGCAAATCTCCTCCTGCCCGCATTTTTCATGTCCTAGTGTTGGGTTCTAAGGAAAAGTGGTAGAAGTTAGGCTCTCTCATTCATGTTGGTTCAATCGAGTTGGTGAAGTTGCATACAAACTAGGTCCAAGCTCTCCTAGTTGTTGGTGTTCATAGCTAGGTATGTTTTCTTCTCTTTTCCCTTTCCTACGAGACTGTGGCATGTTTGAAATACTCTCCACTACAATGACAATGACAAGCTCTGTAATTTGAATGTTGGAGGTAATGAAAATAAATGTCTCAAAAGATGGAAAGTTTATGTAGTGTTATTCACTGTTCTGTTTGATGTTTCTATGCCAGTGTCAGTTTTCCTTGGAATTTTATTTTCTAGAATGGCATATATTTTCCATTCTCGGTTAATTATTTCATATTGAAGGACTGTATAGATGAAAATAAAGGATATTCCCATGTTTTGTTCATCCTAAGCATAGAAATGAAAGTACTCATTTTGTATTTGATTTACTATGTATATGAGGTGCCTGTAAATGTTTTTGGCTCGATGAGACGAGCTAAGAGATATACTAATGTAATTTTCAACAACCATTTCATATCTCTTTGTATTTCAACATTCTTGAGCACAGGGTGTTGGACAGTGATATAGAAAGGTGGTGGAGGCCACCTTGGTCAATTTTCTGCCTTTCTGTTAGGATTTTTCCTAACTCAATTTGTTTCCTACTCCTCTTTAATGTCTCTATGTCATTTCCTTACAAACTTTGTTTATGTTGTGGTTATGTGTTTAAAGACTAATATTGGTTCTTCCTACCCTATCTGTTAGCTTTTCTATAGCCTGTGCAATTTGAAGGTAAATAAGATGGCATGCCCTTCCCTTGGTACTAGCTTAACTGGTAATGGAGGAAGTGACAAAGGTTGGAAAACTGGTAATCGTGGTAACAGGGGTTCCCCATTAGCTCAACCACTGAAGCAAAGTGGCCACAAGTCAGATGCTCGTATTAGATAGGAAGTGGTTCAGACTTATAATATTGGAACTCCAGCTCAGGTGAAATAATTGATATCGTCATGGGAAGCTGATCTCAATTAGCAAGCAAGCGTTGAAGTGCAAGTGGAGGATTGGTGAGTTCTTGTTCCATATCTTGGTCATAGTCATGGGCTCACCACACAGTACAAACAAATAGTGCACCTCTATAGGCTGATAAAGAGTCTCGTGGCTAAAGCCATCATGTCATTGTTAATTGACTTTAGTAAAACTGACCCAAGCCTTCAGGAAATCTTGAAGGAATTGCATCTTATTCAATTCAAAATCCAATAGCTGAATGTTTGCCTTTGTCGTATCAAAAAGCACATTCCATGCCTCCCCTAGTCAAAACTACCCGAATCCAGTGCTAAGGACCCTGCTTGATCCCGATGGATATTGGTGGCCACCCGCTTATTCCACTTGGACCCCTCCATTGTTTCTTTCTATTTTTCATTTTCCTTAATTGTAGCACAGTTTACTATTTTTTGGCATTTTTTTCGGGTCCTGAACTTCTGAAACCATTTTGAGGCCCTAAACGACGTTTTTTTGGAAAATCACTAGTGGCAAATGTTATTTTTCAACTTCATATTTGCTATCAATAGTTGTAGTCCTTGGATAGGTCTTTATAATGAGGTATCGTGTGCATCAAACGGAGATAGTATGCCAAAGTTACGACCTCGGGAAGTTGATGTACCAATCTACCCCAACGGGGCCATAATTTGGTGTTTCATCTCCTAAGGTTAGGTTTTTGCATATTTGGGGTTTTCTATTTTTTCTCAATAATAAATAGGCATTCAAGCCTCATTGTAACATAGTTCAGAGGCATGTAGCTGCTACATCTCTTCTCAGAGATAAGCTACCATCACCCTAGCTAGTTTATTTCCATTCTGTATGTAAGCATATTTCAGTTCCTTGATATTAATGAGATGAAGTTTTTTTTTTCTGCTACATCTCTGTGTTTATGGTTATATTTGTAATTTGTTGTGTTCCTGTTTAAATTTGTATTAGTGGTATCAGAGAGGTCTACTCTTTCTTGATCCTTCTTTTCATGTCCCCAACGAGGTCAGGGTATAAGTAGTTATGACTCCATCTAGTTGAACCTTGCAAGATCCGCCTCACAAACCCTAACAGCCACCCATGGGGGAAAAAAGAAAGATGAGGGAGCAGGAGATCCTATCAAAATATTTCTCGAGGAGGCCCTTGAGAAACAAAGGAATGTGATGATGGATAACTTTTCTTATATCTTTCAACGATTTCCCACCGACGGTGAATTCACATCCAACAGCCACTCTAGAGGTGCCACTCCTTTTAAGGTACAAGTAAACTTTGACATTCCCACATTTGAGGGCCAAATAGATGCATACATCATAGATAAATGGTTAAAAATGCAAGAAGGATAATTTTCTATTCATGATTTTTCCAATTGGGAAAATATTATTGTTTCTCTTCTCAAATTGCCCCCCATGTCAGGGACTGGTGGGAAACCTACTGTGAGCAGAAGGATGAAAGTACACCCTCATTGTTTTCAACCACACCCACTTAGAATTCATTCTGAGATGCCATCAAGGAGTAGTACTACCATGTCAGGATCTATAAGGATAAATACATAAAGTGGACCACGTTGCGGTAGCGAAGGGACCAAGACGTGTCGGAGTTTACCAATATTTTTCATACCCTTTGCATGAAGTTGGGTATCAAGGGTTATGAGAAACATTTGGTACTCAAGTACTGCTGCTTCCTACACTGATACATCTAGGATGAGATGGAGTTCTTGGACATCTCCTCGCTTGGCACGACATACCGATACTCTGTCAAGATCAAGAAAAAGCTTAAATAGAAAAAGCGAGACTTTGGATCTGTGAATCCAAAGCAAGGGAAAGGTGACCCCAAACCATAGAACAAAGGACAAAACGAAGGCAGGGCAGCCAAGGACAACTCACCAAAGACACAAGCAAAAAACAACACCATGAAGTTGAAGAAGGACACGAGAAAGTGGTGTGAGTTCCATAAGAGCTCCACTCACAACATGAGTGTTGGGCCAAAAAGTCACTGGTGGCTGACCTGAAGGCTTTTAAATCAGATGCATGTTCCAACTTTGAGTCAAAACCTAACTGGGGGAATGATAAAGGGAAGAAGATTACCGATGTAGAGCCCAAAACCATGTTGCCACCACGAAGATACAAAGGAGGAGGAGTGCCTCTTCCACTCCCAAATGTGGGTAAAGGGTTCCCCGTTATAGTTCATTGTCGATAGCAGGAGACAAAAGAACTTCATTTCAGTAGAGGTTGTGAAGAGGCTGGGCTTATCGACCAAAACACACCCAAAACCCTACACCATTGGGTGCCTTCACCAAGGATGGGATCTTCACGTCAGCAACAGTGTCGTCGTCCATACAGCATCAAGCCCTTCACAGATGAGGTATTATGTGATGTTTCTCCTCTTGATCTTTGTGATGTATTGTTAGGCCAATCATACTTGTGGAAGCGACATGTTGTGTATGAGCCAAGGCCTTGCGTTGTTATTGTTACCTTGGGAAATAAGTTGTACAAGATACTGGAGGTAGCACCGCCTACCTCCATCTCTTTAGTTGATCCAGGTGGAAATTGGTGGCCACCCGCCAATTTCACTTGGAACCCCACCATTGTTTCTTTTAGTTTTTCAGTTTCCTTAATTGTAGCACAATTTACTATTTTTAGCAGTTTTTCAGGTCCTAAACTTCTGGAGCCATTTTGAGGCCCTAAACGGTGTTTTTTTGGCAATCTACCACCAGCAATTTTTTTACTAAATCATATTTTTCGTTGCAATCCTCGAAGAGATCTTTCCAACAGAGTATCATGCATGTCAAACAAAGATAGTATGACCAAGTCGTGACCTCGGGAAGTTGGCTGTCCAATTAATCCCAATGGGGCCCATAAACTCTTGGCGTTACATCTCCTCAGTTAGTGTTTTGGTTGTTTAGGGTTGCTCTTATTGTTCAATAATAAAAAGGCCCTTGAGCCTCATTGTAACATAGTTCAGAGGCATGTAGCTGCCACATCTCTTCTCAGAGATAAGCTACCATTGCCCGAGCTTATTTCCATTCTATTTGTAAGCATATTTTAGTATTTGATATTAATGAAATGAAGTGTTATTTCTACTGCATCTTTGTATTTATGGTTATATCTATAATTTGTTGTGTTCCTGTTTAAATCCAAATCAGTGGTATCAGAGCGGTCTTCTCTTTCTCTTTTTTTCTTTGCATGTCCCCAACGAGGTCAGGATATAAGGAGTTCAGACTCGAACTAGTTGAACCTTTGCAAGATCAGCCTCGCAAATCCCGATGGCCTCCCATGGAAAATGAAAATAAAGATGAGAGGTCAGGATATCCTATCAAAATATTGCTCGAAGAAGCCCTCGAGTGACAAAGGAATGCGATGATGGACGACTTTGCCTAGATCCTTTAGCGGCTACCCAAGGGTGACACATTTACTTTCGGCAGCTACTCTAGAAGCGTCGCACCCTTTAAGGTACAATTTAACTCTGCCATTCCCATATTTGAGGATCAGATAGATGTAGTCACTATAGATAAATGGTTAAATCTTATAGAAGGATATTTTTCCGTTCATGATTTTTCCAGCCGAGAAAATATCACTTTTTCACTTCTCAAAGCAGTCCCCCATGTCAAGGACTGGTGGTAAACCTACTGTGAGCAGAAGGACGAAAGTACGAACTCACTGTTTTCAGCTGCACCCACTTGGAACTCATTCCAGGATGCCATCAAGGAGAAGTACTACCCTGTCGGGAGCTATGAGGATAAATACATAAAGTGGACAACGCTACAACAGGGAAGGGACCAAGATGTGCCGGAGTTTACCAATGTTTTTCATACCCTTCGCATGAAGTTGAGTATCAAGGATTCTGAGAAACATTTCGTTCGCAAGTATCGCAACTACCTACATAGGTACATCCAAGACGAGATGGAATTACTAGAAATCTCCTTGCTCGGCACGACATACCGATACGCTGTCAAGATCGAGCAAAAGTTTAAATAGAAGAAGCGAGACTTTTGATTTGAAAATCCAAAGCAAGGGAAAGGTGCCCTCAAACCACAGAACAAAGGAAAAATCTAAGGCAGGGTGGCCCAGGACAACCCACGAAAGCCACAAGTAAAGAACAACACCGCAGAGTCTAAGAAGGACACGAGAAAGTGGTGTGAGTTCCATAAGAGCTCCACTCACAACACAAGTGAGTGTCGGGCCAAGCAGTCACTGGTGGTCGAGCTAAAGGCTTCAGAATCAGATGCATGTTCTGACTTTGAGTCAGAACCCGAAAAGAGGAATGGAAAAGGGAAGCAAATTCTCGATGTGGAGCCCAATGCCACCATTGACACCATGAAGATCCAGAAGGAGGAACCCGAAGATCTAGAGGAGGAGGAGTGCCTCTTCCACTCCCAGATGTGGGTAAAGGGTTCCCCGCTACAGTTCATTGTCAACAGCGGGAGCCAAAACAAACTCATTTCGGCAGAGGTCTTGAAGTGGCTAGGCTTACCAACCATAGCACATCCATAATCGTACATCATCAGGTGGCTTCACCAAGGAAGGGATCTTCGCATGAGCCAGCAGTGTCGCCTTCCATACAACATCAAGCCCTTCACAGATGAGGTATTATGTGACGTTGCTCCCCTTGATGTTTGTGATGTGTTATTAGGCCAACCATACTTATGGAAGTGACATGTTGTGTATGAGTCAAGGCCTCATGTTGTTATTGTTACTTTGGGAAATAAGTTGTACAGGATACCGAAGGTAGCACCGCCTACTGCCATCTCTTTGGTTACTGCAAAACAATGCAGTAAGCTCATTTCCAGAACTGGGAATTTTTTTTTCCTAATGATACATCCTCAAGGAAATAAGAAGACGGTGGCCACGACCTCTAGATAGGGCCCCTCCGTACGATAATAACAAATGGACAAAGTCATAGAGGAGTACGAAGACATATTCACCTCCCCTGTAGGGGTGCCTCTGCAATGTCAGGTCACCACTGCCCAATAGATCAATCTATCGGTACTTCATTCTAGAGAAAGATGAAATCAAGAGGCAGATTCAGGAGTTTTTGCAAAAAGGTCACATCCATCCAAGTTCATCGCCCCGCGGGAGCCTGAACGTGTTGGTACATAAGAAGGATGGGAATTGGAGACTCTGTATTGACTATTGAGTGCTGAATAAGATCACTGTCCGGAGTAGGTACCCTATCCCATGGATTGATGACCTTTTGGACCAATTGAAGGGGGAAATATATTTTAGCAAGATTGACTTGAAATCAGGATATCACTAGGTACCAATCGAACTCTCTGATATGTGGAATACTGCCTTTAGAGCCATGGAGGGCCTTTTCGAATGGTTGGTTATTCCTTTCAGGTTGATGAATGCTCCTGCAACCTTCATGAGGCTAATGGATGACATCTTATGTCCATTCACCAACTCATTTGTAGAGGTATACTTGGATGACATCCTAATCTTCAGCCAGAGTTGGGAAGAGCACCTCCACCACATCCGACAAGTTCTCCAAACATTGTAGCAACACAAGCTATGTGCCAATTTGGAGAAATGCACTTTCGGCATCACCCAGGTTCAGTATCTGGGATACATTATTGATGAATGGGGGGTGCATATGGATCCAACCAAGATCCAAGTCATGCGAGATATGCCAGCTCCAACCACTCTGTTAGAGCTCCACATCTTTTTGGGTCTTGCCAATTTCTACTGTAGGTTCGTGTTGTATTCTCTTATATCACTTGAACCTTGAGTCAGGTCATCAAGGGAGGAGTGAAAGCAAAAATGGTTTTGGTCTAAATCTCAACATAAGGCATTCATAGAGTTGAAACATTGCCTTTGCTCTACACCAGTGCTCACATTACCAGACTTGCAACAACCATTTGAGATCGAGACAGATGCCTTTGACTATGCTATTAGGGCAGTCCTTACTCAACAGGGGCATCCAGTGGAATATCACACTGAGACACTTTTAGACATAGTTCGTAAGTATCCCACTTATGAAAAAGAGATGTATTCCATTGTGCAAGTCTGTTGGCAATGGAAGCATTACATTATGGGGAAGTAAACGATCATCCACACAGACCACTGCCCTTGAAGTTCATACAGAAGCAAGGGAAGTTGTAGAATGATCACCATCAGAATTGGTCCACATACCTACAACAGTTCCATTTAAATATCAAATATAAGAAGGGAAGCACCAATAATGTTGCAGATTGCCTCAGTTGACCACTGATCATGGCATTGATGACCATGCTCAACTCTTGTGGGCACGAGACTTCTGATTGGCCATTTCTCTACAAAGGCGACCCAGAATTTGGCCACACATACCAGACACTCTTGTAGGTTCAACAAGTTATAGATTTTCAACTCTAGGATGCCCTATTATGCCACCTAGGACACCTTTGTGTTCCTTCAAGTGAGTGTGCCAAGATGATTTGGGAAGCACACTACATTCGGGCCGTTGGGCATTTCGGGATCGAGAAAATAGTGGCAATAATGTAGAAGTATTTCTATTGGCTGAATCTTCAACGAGATGTTGGGAAGTACATCAGATCTTGTACTACCTACGCCGTTTCCAAACCAACCACCAAGAAGCAAGGCCTCTATACTCTGCTGCCTACCCCTAGTCCACCTTGGGAATCCATCTCCATGGATTACATGTCGGGCCTTCCTTCTACTAAGCATGGAAATGACTATGTTTTTTTGGTCGTCGATAGATTCTCGAAGATGACCATTATGGTTGCCTGCAAGAAGAATATCACAGCGGAAGCCACTGCTAAACTTTTCTTTGAACAAGTGTGGGTACACTTTAGGATCCCATGGTATATCATCTCAGGTCGGGACAGCAAGTTCCTCAGTACATTTTGGTCCAGTCTTTGGTTTATTTTGGACACAAAGCTCACTAAGTCCACAACTTTAAATCCCGAAACTGATGGCCAGATAAAGGTCATCAACAGGATGATCGTACACATTCTGTGCATGTACAAGTCAAAGCATCCACGCACATGGGATGATAGCCTCCCCTATGTCCGACACAACTATAACCAGGCTCTCCACAACTCGAATGGCTACAACCCTTTTCAGGTGGGCTTGGGATTCCAGCCACTATGTCCCATTGATGTGGCCATGCCATTTACAACTACTCAAGCAGACTCGGCTCATGTCTATTCCAAAATTGATAAAGCAAATAGCTTCATTGAGCACATCCAACATATCCGCCAGCAAGTCCATGAAATTTTGGAGAAATAAAATGCCAAGTACAAGAAGCGACATGATCAACATCAGGTGCCACACAAGTTTCAGGTGTGCGACAAATTTTGGTTTCATTTGCAAAAGGAACACCTTACCGGATCCTATCGAAAACTCAGACCACTTTGATATGGTCCTTACACCATTACCAACGTTGTGGGAGACAATGCATTTGAGCTTAGAATTCCCCCATTCCTTGGCCTACACCCAGTGTTCAATGTAGACCACCTTCGACCATACATCCCACCATTTCTAGACACATCAGACATTTCAAAATAGCTCACACCTACATAGTTAAATCCATATTGCATGGAACAACCACAACTAATCGGATCATGGAAACGCAGATCAAGCACACTCGCCAACAGAAGATCCAATTGTATGGAGTTGTCAAAGTAGTCCAACTCATTCACCAGGACAAGTGGCTCACCAGGGACCAAGTTCAATAGAAGTTTCCTCATCTCAAGGAGGAACTCAACGCAATGGGGATTGTTGCTTTCTAAAGGGGGAGGAATGATCTAGGTGGATATTGGTGGTCGCCTGCCAATTCCACTTGGACCCCCACCATTGTTTCTTTCAGTTTTCCAGTTTCCTTAATTGTAGCACAATTTACTATTTTTAGCCATTTTTTAGGTCCTAAACTTCTGGAGTTGTTTTGAGGCCCTAAACAACGTTTTTTTGGCAATCTACTGCTAGCACTATTTTCATAAAATCATCTTTTCTGTCATAGTCCTTGTAGAGATCTTTCCAATGGGGTATCATGTGCATCAAATGAAGATAGTATGACCAAGTCATGACCCCGAGAAGTTCATTGTCCAAGTAACCCTAACGAGGCCCATAAACTCTTGGCATTATATCTCCTCGGGTTAGCGTTTTGGCTGTTTAGGGTTTTCTCTTATTGTTCAATAATAAAAAGGCCCTTGAGCCTCATTGTAACACAGTTCAAAGGCATGTAGCCTCCACATCTCTTCTTAGAGATAAGCTATCATCGCCTGAGCTGGTCTTATTTCCATTCTGTTTGTAAGCATATTTCAGTATTTGATATTAATGAAATGAAGTGTTATTTCTACTGCATATTTGTATTTGTGGTTATATCTGTAATTTGTTTTTCCTGTTTTAATCTAGATCATTGGTTACTGTAAAACAATTAAGTAAGATCATTTCCAAAACCAAGAAATTTGTTTTCCTAATGATACGCCCTTAGGGAAAGAAGAAGATGTTGGCCATGACCTCTGGACAGGGCCCCTCTACATGACAAAAACTTATGGACAAGGTCATGGAGGAGTAAGAGGGCATCTTCACCGCTACCAAAGGGGTGCATCTGCATTGTCAGGTCAAGCACTCCATCGATCTGACCCTAGTTGAGCCATTGCCCAATGGACCAATCTATTGACGCTCTATTTTGGAGAACGACGAAATCAAGAGGCATATTCAGGAGCTGCTACAGAAAGGTCACATCTGGCCAAGTTCATCACCATGTGGGAACCTGATCATATTGGTATTAAAGAAGGATGGGACTTGGAGACTTTGTATTAACTATCGGGCATTGAACAAGATCATTTTCCAGAATAGGTACCCGATCCCACGGATTGATGACCTTTTGGACTAACTCAAGGGCGAGCAATATTTCAGTAAGATCGAATTGAAGTCAGGATATCACCAGGTACCAATCAAACCCTTTGATGTGTGGAAGACTACCTTCAAAGCCAAGGAGGGCCTTTTCGAATGGCTGGTTATGCCTTTCGGGTTGACGAATGCTCCTACAACCTTCATGAGGCTGATGGATAGCATCTTCTGGCCATTCACCAACTAATTTGTAGTGGTACACTTGGATGACACCCTTATCTTAAGCCAGAGTTGGGAAGAGCACCTCCACTACATCTGACAGGTTCTCCAAACACTGCGGCAACAAAATCTGTGTGGTAATTTGGAGAAATGCACTTTTGGCATGACCCAGGTTTAGTATCTGGGATACATTATTGATGGACTGGGGGTGCATGCGAATCTAGTCAAGATCCAAGTCATTCATGATTGGCCAGCCCCAACCACTCTAATAGAGCTCCACAACTTTCTAGGTCTTGCCAATTTCTACAGCAGCTTCGTGTTGAAGTTCTCTCATATTACTTGGACCTTTAGTCAAGTCATCAAAGGTGGAGTGAAAGAAAAATTATTTTCGTCTAACTCTCAACAAAAGGCATTCGCAGAGTTGAAACATTACCTTTGCTCTGCACCATTGCTCACATTACCAGACTTGCAACAACCATTTGTGATTGATATAGATGCCTCTGACTATGCTATTGGGGCAATTCTTACTCAATAGAGGCATCCAATGGCATATCACAATTAGACACTTTCAGACACATTCCGAAAGTATCCCACTTATGAAAAATAGTTGTATTCCATTTTGCAAACCTGCTCACAATGGAAGAATTACATTTTGGGGAAGGAGATGGTCATCCATATAGACCATCGACCCCTACAGTTCTTATAGATGAAAGGGAATTTGTAGAATGATCACCATCAAAAGTGGTCCACATACCTACAACAATTCCATTTCAATATCAAGTACAAGAAGGGTAGAACTAATAATGTTGCAGACTACCTCAGCTAACCATCGATCATGGCATTAACTACCATGCTCAACACTTGTGGGCACGAGACTTCTGATTGGCCACATCTCTATAAAAGCAGCCGATAATTTGACAACACATACTAGACGCTCTTGTAGGGTTAGCAAGTTCCATATTTTGACCTCCAGGATGCAATGTTATGCCACCTAGGACACCTTTGTGTTCCTTCAAGTGAGTGTGCCAAGATGATTTGGGAAGCACATTACAGTCAGGTCGTTGGGAATTTCAGGGTCGAGAAAATAGTGGCAGTGCTGCAGAAGTATTTCTATAGGACGAACCTTCGACAAGATGTTGGGAAGTACATCAAATCTAGCACTGACTGCTCCATTTCCAAACCAACCATCAAGAAGCAAGGCCTTTATACTCCACTTCCTACCCCTAGTCAATCTTGGGAATCCATCTCCATGGATTACTTTTGGGCCTTCCTTCTACTAAGCATGGAAACGACTATGTTTTTGTGGTCATCGACAAATTCTCGACGATGGACATTATGGGAGCTTGCAAGAAGAATATCACAACAAAAGCCACTACTAAACGCTTCTTTGAATGGGTGTGGGTACACTTTTGGATCCCGCAATCTATCATCTCAGATCGAGATAAAATGTTCCTCAGTACATTTTTTTCCAGTCTCTGGTCAATGTTGGACACCAAGCTCACTAAGTCCACAACTTTCCATCCCCAAACTGATGGTCAAACAGAGGTTTTCAAGAGGATGATCATACACATTTTGTGCATGTACAACTCAAAGCATCCACGCACATGAGATGAGAGCCTCCCCTATGTCCAAAAAAACTATAATCGGGCTCTCCATAGCTTGACTGGACACAACCCTTTTCAGGTGGGCTTGGGATTCCAGCCTCTATGTCCCATTAATGTGGCCATACCATTTGCAACTACTTAGACAAATTTGGCTCATGTCCAGTCAAAAGCCGAAAAGAAAAACAACTTCATTGAGCACATTCATCACAACCGCCAACATGTTCATGACATATTGGATAGAGCCAATGCTAAGTACAAGCAGCGACATTATCAACATTGGGTGCCACACAAGTTCCAGGTGGGTGACAAAGTTTGGCTACATTTGCGGAAGGAGCGCCTCATTGGGCCCCACCGCAACCTTTGTCTGCTCTGATATGGGCCATACACCATCACCAAGGTAATAGGGGACAATTCCTTCTAGCTCATTATTCCACCATTCCTTGGTCTGCACCTAGTGTTTAATGTGGATCGCCTTTGGCCCTACTTTCCACCATTATTGGACACATCCAACATTGCAAAACAAATCACACCAACAAAGTTAAACCCAAAGTGCATGGAACAAGCCACAACTGATCGGATCATGGACACACAGATCAAGAACACCCGACAACAAATGATCCAACTATATCGAGTTGTCATAGTAAGCCAACTGCTTCACTAGGGCAAGTGGCTCATTAGTGACGAAGTTCAACACAAGTTTCCTCATCTCATGGAGGAACTCAACACAATGGGTACTACTTCTTCCTAAGGGAGGAGGAATGATCTAGGTGGATATTGGTGGCCACCCGCCTATTCCACTTGGACCCCCACGATTGTTTCTTTCAGTTTTTCAATTTCCTTAATTGTAACACAATTATTATTTTTGGCAGTTTTTAGAGTCCTGAACTTCTAGAGCCATTTTGAGGCCCTAAATGATTTTTTTGGAAAATCACTGATGATGAATATGAGTTTTCAACTCAGTATTTGTGGTCAGTAGTTGTAGTCCTCAAATAGATATTTCTAATGAGGTATTGTGTGCATCAAACAAAACTAGTATGCCAAAGTTACGACCCCGGGAAGTTGATGTACCAATTTACCCCAACGAGGCTCATAGTTTGGCATTTCATCTCCTAGGGTTAGGTTTTTGGATGTTTGGGGTTTTCCATTATTTTTCAATAATAAATAGGCCTTCAAGCCTCATTGTAACATAGTTAAGAGGCATGTAGCCACCACATCTCTTCTTAGAGATAAGCTACCATCGCCCAAGCTAATTTATTTCCATTATGTATGTAAGCATATTTCAGTTCCTTGATATTAATGAAATGAAGTTTTATTTCTGTTGCATCTCTGTTTTTATGGTTATATCTGTAATTTGTTGCGTTCTTATTTAAATTTGGATCACTGCTCCTGTGGAGTCCTTTGATGATGATTAGCTTTTAGTTTTGTTATAGTTATTTTTTGTTGAATCTTTTTATGTATATGTTAGATAGTGTCATATATTACAGTTATGTAGATGAGCACTGGTTTTTAGACATGAAGGCCTATAAGGCCTTGTTTGACAAACTGCATTTGTTGAGATTTTAGATGGCTTATAATGAGTTTCAGTGGCCAACAAACTTGGTTTCCCAATGAGTAGGTTGAGAACATTGAACGTCTTTCATGGATGTAACCCTCTTTTGAAAATGAATGAATGAAGAGGACCGACTACCAAGCTTACAAAAAAATTATTGAATAAAGGAAAATAATTATTCAAAAGATTTTTTTTATGAAATGAATATCTAAAATAAAAATAATATAAGGCCAAACCTAACAAAACAATAAACAAAAAATAAAAGTAATATTAGGGTCAAAATCAAAATCTAAATAATCTAAACAATTAGTTCTAAAAACTTAAACAATCAAAACACTAAAAAAATAATAAAATAAAAATAATATTTGAGTCAAAACATAATAATCAAAAAAATTAATTTCTAAAACTGTAAATAAAAATAAAATTGATAAATATAATAATAATACCTTAATATAATAAATTAATAAAATAAAAATAAATAAATTAGATTTAAATGAATAAATCAATCAATCAATAATGAAGAAAATAAAGTAATGAATAATTAATAATTAATCTTCAGGATTAATTATGTTATTTTCTTCATTATTGATTTATTTATTTAGATTTTTTTGTTTTTGTTTAAGCTTGGCAGGACTACATCTTTATAATGTCCAATATATCACTGTGATCAGGGAATTGAACCGGTGACTTCACATCAAGGAGTGCCTTAATAGAG
>APFE031109846.1:89055-119584 GCA_000404065.3 Pinus taeda | reverse complement strand
TTGTGTATATGGGAAGCAGAATCAGGTGAGTTTCCCTTCTAGTGGTAAGAGGGTGAAACATATATTAGAGCTTGTGCATAGTGATGTGTTTGGACCTGTGAAGGTTCCTTCACGAGGTAAGTATGTGTACTATGTATCCTTTATAGATGACTTCTCAAGGAATACATGGATATATTTCCTTAAGAAAAATTCTGAAGTCTTTGACAGGTTTAAAGAATTTAAGGCTCTGGTGGAAAACCAGATAGAGAAGAAGATAAAGGTGTTGAGGATAGATAACGGTGGAGAGTTTTGCAATAAGTAATTTGAAGAATTTTGTAAGAAGTGTCGTATAGCATTGCAGAAGACTACTCCATACACACCTGAGAAAAATGGAGTTGCAGAAAGAATAAACAAGACATTGATGGAAAGGGCAAGAAGCATGCTTAATGGTGCTGGGTTAGGACAAGAATTCTAGGCAGAGGCGGTGGAGATAACATGTTACTTGGTCAACAGATCACCTTCATCAGCGTTGGAGGATAAGACTCCGCAAGAGGTATGGATAGGTAAGTAACCCTCTTTTTCACATCTGAGGGTGTTTGGATGTGATGTATATGTACATTTTCCAAAGGAGAAATGAACCAAGTTGGATAGTAAATCTGAAAAGTGCATCTTTATTGGGTATAATGATGGTTTAAAGGGTTACAAGCTCTGGAACCCAGTAAAAAGGAAGGTTGTGTACAACTGAGATGTGGTGTTCAAAGAGGTAAAATATGTTATTAAACATGAAGTCTACCAAAGGAACCTGAGAAGATAGAGTTTGAGCTAAAAGAGGAAGAATTAGACTCTACAATAGAGGAGGAATCAGAAGATGAAGAGCAACAAACTCCGGGTGTGAGAAGATTTCGAGAATGAAGGCAGCCAGAAAGGTATAGTCCATTTGCTTTTTGTTCAAATTTTTCTTTATCTAATATTGATGATGATCCCAGAACTGTGAAGGAAGTAGTAGATTCAGAGGATGGAAAAGTCTGGAAAGAAGCCATGGTGGATGAAATGGCAACTTTGCACAAAAATGAGGCTTGGGATCTGGTAGAGTTGCCAGCTCGAAGGAAACCCATTGGTAGAAAATGGGTGTTCAAGGAGAAGACAAATGCAGAAGGAAAGGTGGAGAAATACAAATCTCGGTTGGTAACAAAAGGTTATTCCCAGGTGTCGGGAATTGATTTTGCTGATATTTTTTCTCCTGTTGCCAAGGTAACTTCTATTAGATTACTTTTATCTGTTGTTGCTGCTTTTGATTTTGAGATAGAACAGATGGATGTGAAGACAACATTTCTTCAAAGGGATCTAGAAGAGGAGATCTACATGAAGCAACCTAAATACTTTGTGGTGAAGGGTAAGAAAGAACTGGTATGCAAGTTAAAGAAGTCTTTGTATGGGTTAAAACAATCACCAAGGATGTGTTATAAAAATCTGATACATTTATACAGGGACTTGCTTCACTAGAGCAAAAGCAGATCGTTGTGTATTTTAAATTAATTGGTGACTGTGTTATTTTCTGTCTGTATGTGGATGAATGGCTGGTTGGAAATGACAAAGAAATTATCCAAGATTTGAAGACCCATTTGTCCTCCAAATTCGACATGAAAGATCTTGGTGCTGCAAAATATATTTTGGGCATGGAAATTAAAAGAGATTGGACAAAGAGGAAGCTCTTGTTAAACCAGTGAATGTTCCTATTCATGTAGGTGTAAATTTATTTGTTGAACAGTGTCCCAAGACATAAGAAGAGGAAGAGGACATGTCCCATGTTCCATATGCAAATGCAGTCGGTAGCCTGATATATGCGATGGTCTGTACTAGACCAGAAATTGCACATGCAGTGGGAGTATTGAGCATGTTTATGTCAAAACTAGGGAAGGAACACTGGACAACAGTGAAGCGGGTTTTCAGGTATTTGCGTGGCACTAGTAATTATGGATTGTGCTACCATGGAAGACCAGGATTGGACAGATTTTTGGATATTCATGGCTTTGTTGATGCAAATTGGGCTGGAGATCTAGATCAGAGAAGATCTACAAGTGGGTATGTGTTTAACCTATTTGGAGGTGCAGTCAGTTGGATGAGTAAGAAACAATCTTTAGTGGCACTATCAACTACAGAGGTAGAATACATGGCAACCACTCATGCAATCAAGGAAGCAGTTTGGTTGTAGAGATTGTGTTCAAGTATGGGGTTAGTATAGGGTGCTATAAGGATAGACTGTGGCAGCCAAAGTTAAATATTCTTGGTAAAGAACCCTGCATATCATTCAAAGACAAAGAACATCGATGTTCAGTATCACTTTATGAGGGATATGATAGAAGAAAAAAAGGTGTTGTTGGTAAAGGTGGACACTTTGAAGAAGACTGTAGATGCATTGCCAAAATTTGTGAGCTCTGAGAAGTTCTCTTGGTGTAGAGAAACAATGGGCGTTGCAGGGCTGGATAAATGACTAAGCTCTCTTGTGCCCCCTTGTGGAAAGAAAACAACAAGTGGGAGAATGTTGGGTTGTGTTATATTCTTTCCACAACTAGCCCATGTAGTTAACCAGGGGGTTAGAACGAGGGTGGAGTCCCCCCTTCGTTGCTTCGATTGCATAGCAGGGGGAGTCACAGGTGGTTTGAGGGGTGCAGGTAATCCCACTCTACGGGGTTCGGGGTAGCTCCCTGGAAAATTTTGCTTTTGGACCCTATATTAGGTTGGGAAGACCTACCTATGGTTTTATGCATGTTTTTCGCACATGGTTTTGGATGTGATGGTTTTCGGTCCATGGTTTTGGACGCGATGGTTTTCACTCCATGGTATTGGATTCTTCGACATGTATAAATATGCATTGTAACATTGAAAGGAACATAATGAAAAATTAAGCTAGTAGTCCCGGTTTTTGGATCCAGGGGAAAATCTCTGTTGATATGTGTTTTATGTTTTATGCTCTCGCATTATTTATTTTATGTGTTTTAGAATTCGTATGCAGGTAATTTATGTATAGGGTTAAAACCTACAACCATTCCAACCTTTGCTCTATTTATTGCCCCTTCATTATCTGACTTTTTCACACATCTGATCCTAATGATGAACCATAGAGGTTGGCTCGAAACGTTGATACAATAAAACATGAATGTGATGAGTCTGGAAGACATCACTACACAAGACAAAAGGCCTTAAAACATAACCCCAAAATTAATTACCTTTGTAAGTTTAGTATTGTTTTCAAGAACTCGTTTCAACCTGTCATTTGTGATTTTGAAATAGTCCACCAAGCTCAGACATTGCAGATGACCTTGAGCCCTTGTTGAGAGTTGTAAAAGGGTATTATTTGTAAGATTTGATTTAAAGGATGTTCCACATGTAGATACTTACATAAAGCACATACTTTTTCTATTAAAGTTCTCAGATATTTACAAACTCTCTCAACTGAGAAAATATCTTGTAGGTTAAGATAAAATAGAGTTAAAAAAATGGCCTCATGGGGTGATCCTCCAAGAGCTTCTTGCTTATTACACTCTTTCAACATTCCAAATTGTATGTCATTTTCTTCTTGGCCACTTCTACTGCATTTAATAAAGCGAATATCTACACTTCTTTGTGAAGGCTCCACAAAATCAACTTCCATGCACATTGAATGGACATGGGTAATTTTTTTTCTTTAACTAAGTGCACTACACTTGTATTAGAATTGATAAACCTTGGGAACCTACTTGTTTCCAAAAAAAAATTGGCCATGTTAGTAGTGGGCTCAAGGAGGCACCTGTCACCTATAGGTTTCAGTGCAACACCTGTTTCTTCTTCTCTTAGAAGAAACATTTGTTTGTCCATAACAACTACTCCATATGTTAAATCATTAAATATTCCCAAAATTTTATTCATACCATTCCATCGCTAAGTGCTAAGATCTTCTCCTTGCTTTCCAAGAAGTTATCCTTGATAGTCAGGAATATTAAAACCCTACATAATGTCCAACTTGTTCCATGTAAAAGAGAAGGTTTCCTGGTACTATTCTAAATTCAATGTCTACGACTGCAAATTTACATATGGAAAATCTTTATCAGTAGAATATGTACCAATGAATAGAACAAGCAAAAATACATATAAGGACAAAGACAAAAAATATAGACAATGTCATGTAAACGTGGTGCAAATTTTTCTCGAGAGAGAAGCAAACTTCACCTTCAAACTTATATTCAAAACCATATAGGTTAAAAAAATGAGCTACTCTCAATATGACCCCTTATTAAAAATGACTCCATTCTTTTTATAATGCCAGTATGTTATGTTTTCTGTTCCCCTCAAGGAACCTTCTTGTAAGAAACAATATGCAATATAGATACTCTCAGAAATGACTAGTCTTGTCTAGTTTTTTTGGTAAGCATAACTACTCTCATAAGTTACTAGGAAACAAAACTACCATGAAATCTTATGGATAAGATGTTATTTTCATGAATATTGTCAGAGTACATCCACCCATGGAAAATAATTCATTTTATTTTCATCATAGAGATCCATCTAAAACCATCTCTAATATCTTTCTCTGGCATTTCTCTAAACTTTATGTCAACGGTTTCTAATTTTAATACATAAAAAACGAGCCTAGAGCCTTGCATCTCTTATCAATTCCACTTAAAGTAGTGAAAAAAACATACTGAATAAAATAAGTACTACTATTTACAAGATGCTTGAAGCCATAGGATCAATACAAATGAAAATTACACTTTAGAAGTTCGACACAATGTAATTTTTTCAAGATCAATCAATAGTTTCAATTATCCAACTACTAGATGGATCGTGCTATATATAACAATAGAAAGTGTTGAAACTTCATGTTGTCTAGGAAAATGGCAACATAAAATAAAATTCTTCGACTGTAAACATTTTATTTAATTAAAAGAGGAAAAGGGTTTGCCACCATGGCTTATCCCCTTTTCATATTTGAACCCTTTTATCTCTTCACTCCAAAGACAAATCCATTGTCAAAGGAAGGAAGATTACTGGAGAAAATTTTATTTCTCAAAGGTGGACAAAATGGATTAGGTGTAGCAGGATAACTAATTTTCAAACTTGCAGAATGAACAATCCCCTTCACATTTGCACGTGAAATATCTGATTCATCAATAAAAAAGGTAGTCACTTCGTGCATTTTTATCGGACATAGGGAACCTTTCCATTCTTTTAGCCAAATTCTAGCTAGAGATTGACTTGCCAATTACTAGATAGCTCATTGCCTACAATTTTTTCCACACTAGATTTTCAATGATTCAAGTTTAACACTTAAGAAAAATTTTGTACGCTAAATTTCCATGTTATATAGAGAAGATTCACGAAATATTTTAGAGTGAAACTAAATTTCCATACCAACATATACTTCAACTAGCCCAATGTCTCTATCACAATATGCACACCTTTCTTGACAATTTCAAATTGAGATTTCATATCAATTCCACCGATGTAGAGCATCAATCGCAAATCCATATACCGTCGATCCTGGAACATGCCCCAAAAATCCTCCACAAACTCAAACGTCTACCTTGAAAGATCGGGGCACGAAAAAATCTCCAATCTGGAGGGTCCTTTATTATGAATTATCAACATAGACACCTCCTCCTGTAAAGAAGCCATAATTAAAGGCAGGACAAAGACCATAGTTTTTCTAGAACCAATTTAGGAAATATTGATCATGCCTCTACCAGAAAGCACCACAAGAAGACCCTGGCCTTGTGCAGGAGTTGGTTGAATGGTCCCTTTAGTTTTCATTTTCTTCAATATCGGCTCCATAAGCCTCATGTCCTTAAAAGTCTTAATAGGAATAGGAATTCAATGACCTTCAACGATAATATGCCACTACTTTTGTATTGCCTCACATTCATTCTTGCTCACATGGCATATGATAGTGGGAGGCTTCTAGCTGGTGATCGTAGGTGAATTCCTTGCTCAGTTCCCTCATAGACATCAATGTATTTCTTGATCATATCCTTCTGCTACTGTAAAATATGCTCCATGATGACAGTCCCTTGGACGTGACTTTGTAAGACATAATGACTTAAACTTGGAGCACAAAATCCTTAGATGATGTCATCAAATCTCTACATTAATGGACGATGAATCTGTATAGTGTCTCAAAGAAGAACCTACAATAAGACATCTATCAACATAACATACATGTTGTCATCAATGAAACACTCAATTGCCTCCCACAATTATGGGTGCGCTTAAAATAAAAGTGTGAAACCATTGAAAAAAGCATCTTCCATGAAATAATGATTTTGTGAAGATATTTTTCACAAGGAAATAAGGAGGATCAATTCAAATTTTAAGCTTAAGATTCCCGGTACATGAATTTTTTCATTCTGCTCCTCTACAGTATAATTTCAGGCTGGAAAACTTATGAGGTCTACAAAGGTGAATATTTCCTTCTACCTATTTTACTTTTAGAAGATATTTTGTAAGATCTCGTTTTTCTTTGATCAAGGTTGTAAATATTTAAAATCACCTAGTTCTCTTAGAGAAAATTAATTTATAGTCTTATATTTTTATTATTTTGAGGCTTTTCAAGGGAATTTTTAGGTAGCCCATCCAACAATGGAATCTTGAGAGCATCTCAATATTTACTGCATGGCAACCAACACAACCTGGCACTGACTAGGCACAAGGGAGGAATTATAGGGAGGACCAGTCTCAGAAACATTAATAATGTTAACAAGAATTTGTATATCCAATACGTTGTTATGCTTCATGAGGACGAGGTGGTGTTGTTGATTCATATGCCATTTCCACTCATGTCTGTAAATTCTACCGATATATTCCATCCTAATTCAATGCTTCATTGTGTTTTCACAGACCAATTTAGTGCACCAATGAAGGGAATACATTATTTAAAGGGACATCTGGCCATTTGATTCCCACTGGGATATCCCAATTGGGTTGATTTTTATTTGAAAGCAGGTGGGAATGGAACAATTGTTTTCACCGTCTCTGACAGTGGGAACATCTTGTATCCACTTTTTCCACTCTTTGTGAAGATTGTATCTTGTTGTCCCATTAAGTGGAATTTTTTGGTTTATGAGAGCAGTGTTTAGAGTGATGAATATGCCCATGATTAGATTTTTTTTTCCAAGGGAATAAATCAAAGGTCGTGCAACAATGCTAAGCCCTAAAATCTTCAGTACTTGTTCAACAATACCGTGGAGACTATCATTATGGTGTCTTTTTTATTTTCCGGTGAAAAAAAAACTACTCTTTTCATTATAAAAAGGATAGTCCATATTTTGATTATACATTTCGTCTGCAACTGTTCATTACTTACTAATTCTGATCTTATTTATCCTATTCCTATTCCAACTTTTTGTATTTATGTTCAAAAATTGTCATCAACTTTCATTTGTTCAAAAAACAAGACCCATCTAGATAACACTAAGTTCATCAAGCAACAAAATCCCTTACAAAAAATCCTATATTGAAATTAGAATCCAAGTTCTGCCTCCTACGAAAAATTGATGCTTCCAACATTTACCAACTGTCCCCGTGCAAATTCATTGAAGTAGAACTTACCTGAATCCATAGCATTCCCTCTCTTGGATAACATATCCACCATCTAGTTTTGCTCTTGATAAATGTGTTGAAATTGTATATACTAAAAGGTGCTTACCAAAGTTCTAATTCTCCTCATCCAATTGTTTAAAATTAGTGGACAAAAATTGGTATAGTCTTTGACCCAATCAATGATTCCTTTCGCATCTCCAAATACCCTAATCTTATCGATTTTGAGTCACTTACCTACAATTAATACTCTCCATAAAGCTACAATCTCCAACTTATTGTTTGATCCATGTCCTCCCTCCTACCAAAAGTAGAAATACCTTCTGGTATCTATGACTATAACTACCCCATACACATAGTCTCCTTTTACTTTCCCCATCAAAGAACCCGACTGGAAATGCTTTCCACACATCTTTATATTTACACATATAAATTCTTTTGTTCTTCCTTAATGGTCCCATATTATTGAAGAGTGTGATTTCCTTAATGATGTCTTCCCTAACCTTCACCGGATTTTGATTAAAGATAAGGGTGTTTCTACTTTTCCATATTTATGAACCTTATGTTATTATAATACCACACCTTATAACTTTAGTAACGCCCCACACCCTTCCTAAACCTTCCTCGCATGACAACAAGATAACAAAAGATGTACAAAACATTTCAAACTCTTCATACATATCACATAGATTCCTGGGCCATCAAAACCACTTTTTTGAAGATTATTCCAAGTCAATATTCTATCATTGACAGAAAACCAGCACAATCTTCTTATTCTATATGGGATGTTTCCTTTCCAGATGTTATGTGTCCATACATGACTAACATATTTCTTCTCTGCTCTAGGTAAGAGAAAATAAATGTCTTTAACCCTCAGCATACCCTTCTTAAGGCTTCCTCCCCACACCATTTGATCATTTCCCCTCTGATCTTCTAAACTAATCCCTCCACTTTTAATAATTGTAATATACCTCTCCCAGTCTTCTGCAATATTTTCGTATATTCCAAGATCTGTGGCCCTGATCCATCGTTGTCAATCAATGCTCTGACCCCCTACATGATAAATCAGTCTCAATGAAAATACTCCTTTCCTATGAATGATGTTAAGCAATTGTTTCAATAGGGCATGATTCCAAATCATCCCTTTAATAACATCTAGACCGATATGAATCCTTGAACCATCACAGGACTTCCATCTAATAAGTCCTAACAACTAATTAATATTATGTAACAAACTTATCCAGATATAAGAAGTGTTATATTTTTTCCTCACTCCTCTACCTATCCAAGTAGAAAAATCTAGTCCGTACATATATTTATCTTTTATAACAAGAGCCCAACGTCCCTTACCAAAAACCTCTCTCCACATGTTTTTGATGATCAAATCCTGATTATATGATGAGGTAGCTATAATACACCAACCACCGTATTCAATAGGTCAAGCTACCTCTGTCCGGAAAAAGGAATAGATGCATGCAGAAAATTGACAAGTTTTGTAAAAAAAATTCAGCATAACTATTCTTCCTCGCATCGAAAGCTATCTATGTTTCCAACTCCCAAGTCTCTTTTGAAATCTACCAATCAGCCATTCCCAGTCCAAATTACAGTATCCTGTAGGCTTCAAAATAAAACCGAGTTAAGAAAAACCATCATTAATGCAAATATAATTAACACCAAACAACTCTAAAATCTCCTTGCCCCTATATTCCTCTCCATCCACCCGAATTAGCAATTTTTCCCCTCATTCATACATCACTTAGAGACCTATTCGAATGATATAATAATCCTTAAAATGAATTCCCATTCCTTGATAGATGATTGACATCTGAACAACAGATCATAAAAAAAATTTAAGTGTGTAATGGAAATCTGTCTAGAAATCCTAACTCCATAGATATTTCCTTCCTCCCGGGCACTTCTCATTTTCCTACTAAGACAATCTATAACAAGCAAAAAGAGAAGTGGTGAAAGGGCACATCCTTGTTGTAAACCTCTAAATGCATGAAAGAACATAGTCAGAAATCCATTGCTTATAACTGCAAAGTTGGTGGACTTGATACACCCCATAATCCAATTGGTATTCTGAATGGACATACCAATTTTGATCAAAACAAGTTTAAGAAACTCCCAATCAATACAATTGTATGCCTTGATGAGATCAACCCTGAGAAGGCAAGCTTTCTATTTCTAGGTTTTTATGGAGTGAATCATTTCTTGATAAATCCCAATAGCATCATGTATCTTCCTCCATTATAAAAACCCGAATTGTTCCTCCGTAATGAATTTAGACAGTATTGGCTTGATCCTACAAGAAATCAATTTCGAAATCACCTTGTAGACCAAATTACAGAGGGATATAGACCTATAATATGAAAATGTTTTAGGTCTCTCCTTCTTGGGAATCATCGCTATGAAAGTGGAATTAATAGCACCATATACATATCCATCTATCCTCTCTTCTTCTGTAACCGCCAATCAATTCAGAATCATTAGCCTGTTGAAATGAAGGAATAACTCCACTCCCCTACTGTCCAGACCCAAACTTTTCTCTTTAGAAAAAACCTTCATAACATCTATCGACTCTTTACCAATAATTGGTAACCCCATATATTCATTGCCCTCCACAAAAAACATTTCAGGAAGCAATATAATATATTGCAATTATGACATAATCGGATGTGGCTATGTCGAGAATTGACCTTTAAAATGTTTCATAGTCACCTGCTCGATTTCCTCTTGAGTATTATGTGTTTTTCCATAACCATCTTTAATATTCCAAATAGAATTTACCATTTTTTGACTATTAAAGTGTGCATGGAAGAATCTTGAATTCTTGTCCCTAACTGTGTTCCAGGTAGCCCTACTCTTCATCCTAATATCCTCTTCATGTGATTTGAGAATGTCATTCCTCCTGCATTCTAAATCTATAACCTGGGCTCTATATTCATCAGAAAAGAAAAGAGGATCTACAAGATCGTTTTAGTATTGAAGGATGACCTCAATCTCTATGATGTCTTTAGTCTCAGCCTCCTCCTTCTCCTTAATCCAACTCCTCGTTTCCACTTTCAAAGATTTGGGTTTCTGACAAATAGAAGACATCTGGTTTTTTGTGTAGGAAAACCCTCTCCAGTCCACACATCATTAACTGATTTCCTGAAATCCTCTAACCACATCCATTTCAGATTGAACTTAAAAGGATAAGTTCTCCTCCTTATCTCATCTTCCCAAGTAAGCATAATATGCATGTGATCTTAAATATATACCATAATAGTACAATATCTAAGACCCGCATAAATATTATACATAGACATGCTTATAAGTAATATATCCAACCTCTTATAAATCTCTTTAGGATCTATGTGATTATTTCTCCATGTCAGTACAAAGGGAGTCGACATTATATCAACCAACACCTTTTCCTCTAGCATTTCCTCAAAAATATGTAGATAAATAATCTATCTTTGCTTTAGATCCCCATACTTATTCCTTACCATCAATGAACTCAACCTTAAAATGTCATATCTGGCCACTTTATCCCAAAACATTCTACATCCAATAAATGGAGCATAGAAATTAATTATGCGAAACCTTTAACCAGTTCTGACAAAATGTCCGTAAGAATAATACCTGCACATGAAGCAAATGCCTACATTTCAAAAATATGTGGATTCCAAATAATTATTCCCGAACCACCAAAATGTCCATTAACACCAGTCGCACAAATGGAGAATAGTACCTCCCACGTTTTATCCTTGGACGTCGTCATTTCTTGAATTAAAACCATATCTAGTTTGTGTATCTGTACCATATCCTTAAGGGAGAGAATTTTTAGGGCCGATCCCAGACCTCAGATGTTCATTGAGATAATATTCATGGGGGAACCGTCGTCACAGGCGATTCCCCTCCAAGGGCTCGGGTTCCATAGAAATATGAAATAGATACAAGCAGCCGAAGAAATGCCTCTGACCTGCAGTTGTTGGTGCCAAAGTCACTCTCGAAACAATTCATAAGAAAATCATTTTCATCTTCCTTCCTTAGCCTATTACTATCTTAATGATATATTTTCCATGTTACAAAAATAATCAAGAAAGATGCATCTATGCGTCTACACCATGGTATTCAATGGAGCGAAATTTCTCAAGGAATGGATTTTTTATCACTTGCACTTGGGAGTGAAAAAATTCATCATATATGAAAACAACTATAATGTGTGCCAACATCCATGGCCTTGGGCTAAGACACAAGAAGCCAAATTTGTGCACTGTGCTTTGCAAGCTGGAGATAGCTAGCATTGGGTTATGTTCACAAACATTGATGAATTTGTATCTTTTCCTCAATGGTTAAAGCAATGGCACAACTCTACTTCTAATTCCCTTGTACTATTGCTTATGAATAAAACAACCCAAATGATCAATTCCAACGCTTCAGCATCTGGTGGTCCAGCCATAGGGAAAGTGTTTATAAATTGTAGGAACTTTGGTCCTTCCTATCTGAAAAATCCATCCTCCCAAAGAGGTGACTCAAGGATATATGTGCAAGAAATTTTTTAAGCAGTGTCAGAATTCCATAGTCCTCCTTGATACGCTCTCTTCTTCGTTATTGAATGTAATACATCATCACTTTGAGTTGAAGCCTGATTACTAGACTATTTTCCTAACATCCTTAGAAGCATGGAGTGAATTCAAGGCCAAATTTAGGAGAAGGGTCTCGATTTCTATAACATATTGGAAAGAACTAAAGAATCCTTTGTCTCATGACCGCACTCTAGGTCTTAGTAATGAGGTGATTGATCATGTTGTATGTGAGAGCAATTTTTGTCAATTCAATGATACTACGCTCAGAGAATTCACCAACAAAGTCTTCTATGTAACTACAGGGCCTATTTTAGTCATGTAGTGGTAACTTCAGTTAACAATATATTTCCTCCACAGTAATTAGGCTTAGATGATGAGGGTGAATGCATGAAGGCAGATTACACTTTTGGGCCAAATGTGGTGATGAAATTTTAAAATTTCTCTTTTATTGAATTGAAGCCCTCAAAATTCACATAAGCATTGTGAATTTTGATATGGAGTAAAAAGAAATTTTGTGGAGAAACATTTTTTCATCCTAATGATATTTTTTGCAAAAGTTTTAGTGTCATATAGTTTGTCAATTTTCCATTAAATGAAATTCTTGTCCTCGCATATTTCCACACATATTAAGAGATATGTGTGTGTTCACATAGCATAACTTAGTCTAAATGTGTAATTTTAAAAAACCTCACTAATATTCATTTGATTTTCAATCATTATTAAGTGGATGGCAAGGATTTAACCTATACAATATTCTAAAATAGTTTTAGTAATATACATAAATTAAAGGCAATTTTCCCTTTTAATTAAATTGACTAATTTAAAAAAATGTCATATAAACATAAGTTATAGCTTTTTCATAGTAGACACATAAACTTAAGATCCATGTCAAAAGTAATTATGCTATTTTTATACTTTTAATTATATTGATTAATTAAAAATAAATATGAACATTAATTATGGTTTTTTAAACTTGAGTATCATAAAATTAATCCTTAACATTATAACAACATTAATTATAGCTTTTTAAACTTATTTAACATTAGTTATACCTTTTCAAACATATTTAACCTTAATTATAACTTTTAAACATATTTATCATTATATTAACCCATAATATTATAACAAAATATATTTTTATAATTTTTAATCTAGGTTATAAGATAAATATTTTAATTTCTATCACACTACAAATTATTAAATTCACATGTGCAAGAACACTATCCTCAATTTCTTCGAAATATTTGTCACACGAAACTTTTCACCGGATACGTCAGCGTACCTCAACTTCTTTTATCGGGAAGAGGGAGAAAATGATAAATCATCGTCAACTGTAAGAAAAAATATTGAATAAAAGAAAATAATTTTTCAAAACATTTTTCTTAATGAAATGAATATCTAAAATAAAAATAATATAAAATCAAACTTAACAAAATAATAAACAAAAAAATATTAAAGTCAAAATTTAAATAATCTAAACAAGTTTTTAAAAAAATTAGTTATAAAAACTTAAACAATGAAAACACTAAAAACATAATAAAATAAAAATAATATTTGAGTCAAACATAAATAATCAAAACAATTAATTTTAATAACTTAAATAAAATAAAATGACAAATAATAATAATAATGATGCTAATAATAAATGAATAATAAAATAAAAATAAATAAATTAGATTGAATGAATAAATAAATCAATTAATAATGAAGAAAATAAAGTAATTAATAATTAATTATTTATGACTAATTATGCTATTTTTTTCATCATTGATTTATTTATTTAGATGTTATTTTTTTTGTTTAAGCTTCGCAGGACTACATCTTTATAATGTCCAATGTATCATCGTGATCGGGGAATTGAACCCGTGACTTTACATCAAGGAGTGCCATAACAGAGCACAGGGGAATTTAACTAGTGACTTCACATCAAGGAGTTCCTTAACATCACCAGGGAATTGAAATGATGACTTCACATCAAGGAGTGCCTTAATAGAGCACCCGATTACTGTGTATCCAAAACCCCATGGAAAATGTATTTATTTAGTTATTTATTCAATTCAATTTAGTTTTTTTTTACCATTTATTATTTTTATCTAAGCTTTTAGAATTAATTATTTTTATTTAATGTTTTAGAATTAATTGTTTTGATTATCTATGTTTCACTGAAATATTATTTTTATTTTATTAATATTTTTAGTGTATTGATTGTATTTTTATTTAAGTTTGACCATTTATTATATTGCTTAAGTTTTGAGAACTAATTGTTGAGATTATTTAGATTTTGACTTTAATTTTTTTTATTGTTTTTTTGTTAGGTTTAACCTTATATTATTTTTATTTTAGATATTCCCTTCATTAAAAAAATATTTTGAATAACTATTTTTCTTTATTAGATGGATAGTAGGGACTTACCCTTCATAGAATATTCTTATTAGTAGCCACAAATTAAAGGTTGAAATTTATCTCAAAAGTCAATTTTTAATTAAATTTAGTAATTAAAGAAACAATAGTGTGCTTATTATAAGTTTTGGAGCATCTTTATGCATATTTTTGGATTGAATTTTCTTTGAATCCAGCAAGAAATTGTTGGAATCACAAGTTTGATTTGTAAACCCTGCACAATTCAAGTGCTTCAAAGGTTTTTTCAGAGTGCCAAATCCATATATACAACCAAAAACAATTTAAACAACAAAAAGTATTGGTGGAATACCAAGTTTGAATTGTAAACCCTGCACAATTCAAGTGCTTTAAAAGATTTTCATAGTGCTAAATTGATATGTACAACCAAAAATAATTTAAACAACAAAAGATCACAATTTGACCCAAAAAAAATTGTTTTGTTAGATTTTGTCCAAAAACTCTAAACATATAATAGTTAGACAATGTTTTTCAGAGTATACGATCATACCCGTCATCAATGAAACAATCTACCGCCTCCCACAGCCCACAGTTATGGTCGCGCTTAAAGTGCGATAGCCGTTGACAAAAACATCTTCCAAGATATAATCAGTTTGTGAGGATATGCTTCGCAAGGAAATCCGAAGGATCAGTTCAAATTGCAAGATTAAGATGCCTCGCTACACCAATCTTTTATTTCTGCTCCCCTGCGTTATAATTTCTGGCTTCACAACTTATCAGGTCTACAAAGGTCAATATTTCCTTCTGCCTATTTTCTTTTAAATTGTCTTACACTAGAACATCTTTTGTAGGATCTCGTTTTTCTTTGAACTAGGCTGTAAATCTTTAAAATACTCTGCTTCTCTTTTTCTAGAAAAATGATTCAGTCTTGGATTTTTATTATTTTGAGGGTCTGCAGGAGAATTTTCAGGTACTCCATGGGAAAATGGAAGCCTGAAAGCGTCTCAATATTTACTGCATGGCAACCGGCACAACCCGGCACTGGTCAGGCATGAGGGAGGAATCGTAGCGCGGGCCGGTCTCAGAAACGTCAATAATATTAGCAAGAATCTGTATATACAAGACGTTGTTATGCTACCCGAGGACGAGGTGGTGTTGCTGATTCAGATGACATTGCCACTCAGCTCTGTAAATTTTGGCAATATATTCCCTCCTAAGTCAACGCTTCGTTGTGTTTTCGCCGACCAATTTGGCGCACCAGTGAAGGGAATAGATTATTTAAGGGGTCGTGTGGTCATCAGATGCCCGCTGGGAGATCCCAATTGGGTTGATTTCCGGTTGAAAGCAGGTCGGCATACAACAATTGCGTTAACCGGCTCTGACGATAACATATTGCCCATCTCGGCGAGGACTGTATCTCGTCGTCCCGTCAAGTGGAATTCTCTGGTTTACGAGAACATTGTTCAGAGTGATGAATATGGCGATGATCTGATTTTATTCGCCAAGGGAATCAATCGAAGACGGGGCAACAATGCTAAGCCCCGAAATCTTCGATGCGTGTTCAACAGTACCGTTGAAACTGCCGTGACGGTGTCTGCTCAGGAGATTTTCAGATGCAAGCAACCGGAAAAACGCCTCCGTCCTGCGCTTCTTGGTGCCAAAGTCACTCTCAGATCAATTCGTAAGAACAACCGTTTCCAATTTCCTTCGGTAGCTTATTATCATCCTGATCATATATTTCCCATATTGCGAAAAGAATCGAGGAAGCTCAAACTCTGCGCCTGTACCATGGTGTTTAATGGAGCGAAATTTCTCAAGGAGTGGATTGTGTATCACTCACACTTGGGAGTGGAAAAATTCATCATCTACGACAACAACAGCGACGACAATTTGGAAGAAATAATAAAATTTATGGCAGACAGCGGCTATAACATGTGGCGCCATCCATGGCCTTGGGCTAAGACACAGGAAGCTGGATTTGCACACTGTGCTTTGTAGGCCAGAGATAGCTGCCATTGGGTTATGTTCACAGACATTGATGAATTTATTTTCTCTCCTCTATGGTTAAAGCAATTATGGCCCAATTCTACTTTTAATGCCCTTGGACTCTTGCTTATGAATAAAACTAAAACAATCCAAATGATCAATTCGAACTCTTCAGCATCTGGTGGTCCAAGAGTAGGGCAAGTGTCTATAAATTGCAGGAACTTTGGCCCCTCCCATCTGAAAAGCCATCCTCCCCAAGGGGTGACTCAAGGATATACGTGCAGGGAAAATTTAGAGCAGCGTCACAAGTCCATAGTCCTCCTAGACGCGCTCTCTCCTTCGTTACTGAATGTAATACATCACTTTGAGCTGAAGCCTGGTTACAAGACTATTCGCCTAGCATCCTCAGAGGCCGTTATAAATCATTATAAATATCAGGCATGGATTGAATTCAAGGCCAAATTCAGGAGAAGGGTGTCGGCTTATGTAGCGGACTGGAAAGAATCGAAGAACCCTTTGTCTCAGGACAGGGCTCCAGGTCTGGGTAGTGAGGCGATCGAGCCTGCTGGATGGGAGAGCAAGTTCTGTCAAGTCAACGATACTGCGCTCAGAGAATTCACCAGCAAAGTCTTCGGTGTAACTACAGGGCCTATTCCAGTCATGCAATGGCAACTTTAATTAACAATATATATTCTGCACAATAAGCGGGCTTGGCCGATGACGGAAGCGGGTTAATGGGTAATTCATGACGAGGGCGACTATGACTCGCACAAAATCCCAGGAGAATAAAAAAGTAGATGTGCTCCATGCCTGTCACGCCATGCCTGTCGCCAATGGAGCGACGGAATGAAAGGAGGTCTTCGTCGATCAATATGTAAACGTACAGTGTCTCTATTATATGTGGAATTACGTGTGCGAAAATATGGAATATATTATATATTCATTTATTTTAATATATTATTATTTAAAAAATATTAGCCAAGGCTCATTCATGTTATCATCAATAAAGGTACCGGTCCGAGTATTTTGTGGGAATGTGTTAAAAGGTAATGTTTGAAAAAGATTGTTTGAGATGTTGTATATGGTTTAGCTAGTAAATAAAATCCGGAGGGGAAAGAGTAAAAATACCCAACATATCATTAATGAGGGAGGGCTTTAGAATCTTATAGATGTAAATAGAATTTAAATTAATTTGTTTTACAAATTAGATAAGCCTTTATAATATTAAGATTTATGATTTGTCTTAGATCACTTAGTTTAATATTGACTAATGTAAGTTATAATGTTGAATTTGACAAAAAAAAAAATATTATTGAAAAATTACTATTCTAATTAGACCATAAATTTTAAGGTCTTATTGCAGCTTGTGCCATATGGACAATTGACTCAATTTTTCTAGTTATAATTTTTGGATGTAGTTGCAAGATCTATGCCATGATTTTTAAATATTTGTGTAATGATTTTTCATTTTTAAGCTTCATACAAAACCAACTTAAAATTAAAATCCTTGAAAATAACTCACTTAAATAACCTATTTACCATTAGTTATTACCCATGATAATTTAAGCAAGTATTTGCATAAAAAATGAATGGAAATGTAAATGTGCAAACTTATTCAATTGTTACTACCCACCAAAAATTTCTTCAAATCTTTAACTATAGTAAGCAATTAACTTTCCACTTCATATATCAATTTGTAATTTTCCTAAAAACATAATATTCATATAAATGACAAATACTACCATGCCTTACAACATTTATTCTAGAGTATTTTATATAATTTTTCCTGTTAATAAATAATGCGCAGTGAGGAGAATTAAAAAAATGTGTTCAGTTAAGCCAAGGTTTTTGCCAATAGAGTAACTGAATGAAAGTACAATGTTTTTATTATTATTTTTATGGGTGGGAAAACTTATCATAATTTATTTGTCAAACTAACAATGAGGACAACTATCTCTAGCTACTATGCCCAAATACACGCTGACTCATCACCCTTATTCAAGGAAAACCAAGCCCACTCGAATAATGGCTAAAGAAAACCACACCCCCTCGAATAACCCTATGGTAACTTTTCACTTCTGCAAAATACCTTAGAGTCTTGTGCTATTAACTTATTTCCTGATGGTTTTTCACTCCTACTACCTCAAGGTCTTGTGCTATTACCCTGTTTCCTTTAGTAGTCATGGGTGTAACAAGTTGTTCGATGGATACAAAATTGTATTCATGGGCGTAACAAGTTGTCCGATGGATACAAAATTGTTAAACAAAACTGTTGTATCCATCGGACAACTTGTTACGCCCATGACTGCTATTAAAAAAGGTTGTGATTCCATTCAAGAATCGTTTTTCATAACAAGTTTTCCACGGGACGCAACATTTTTGAAATTAAAAGCAAAATGGAATGATTATTAAAAAGTTGTGATTCCATTTTAGTTTAGAGTTCCATGTTTCTTCTCATCACCGCGTCGTAGTTAGGACCAATGATTATTAAAAATTTAATTATTTTAATTCTCTATGAAATGACTATTTTTCATTACTTCAAATACGTTAACAAATTATAATGGCTCAAAAAACTAGGGTACTCAATCCATACATATTTAATTTTAATTTCACGTAAAACTTAAAAAAAAAAAACGAAACATAAAAGGTTTATTTTCACTGCATTTTTTTAAATATTATGAACTCGATCTTTTGAAATAATTAATAAATTAATTAAACTTATAATAATAAATAGACCTTTTAATTTTTACTGAATTAATTTAAATTAAATTAAAGCAATAATTAATAAAATAAATTAATCTTATAACAATAAATATACATTTTAATTTTTAGTGAATTAATTTAAATTAAAGCAAAATCCTTAAAAAATTTAAATACAATACAATTTAAATAAACAATTCATTAATCAATTTAATAATGACGCAAGATGATGTGATGTTTCCTTATTCCACCCCATTCAATTGATGTCGATCATTTACAAATGTCAAGCTTAATTAAGACGCCATATACTAAACTTCCGTATTGATGGAACTATGATTCACGGTGTATAATTTTTTAATTATATATGATCGAATTATTTTTTAATAAAAATTTGAATTAAAAGAGTGTTAAATAATATATGAGATTAAAATCAATTGGCACTTGTTTTCTCCAAAAAAATTCTAATGTCACTAAAAACAAACATATAGTTTTAAAAAATATATTATTAATAATTAAATACATAAAATAAATATTGTTTTTTTTAAAGTATTATTGAGGTGTTTTTGTTTTTTTATGTCTTTTATTTCAAGCAAACGACACAAGGTAATAGCATGCAGAATATGTAATGTTAGAAGAAGATTGACTTTATTTGAGTATTATTTATGTAAATATTGTTTATTTAAAGGTATTTAAAGGGTATAGATTGAGTATTCAAAAGGTTTTTAGTGTAATTTATGTATATACTTCAAATCAATGAAAATTGATATTCAAAGGGTATTTTAAACAATATAGATTGAGTATTTAAAGGGTTTTTAGTGCAATCTATTTATATATTCAAATATATATTTCAAATAATGAAATATTATGTAAATTAAAAGATTTTAAAAAATAAATGTAAAACAATGAAACTTTACTCCAAAATTTACATCTTAAAATTAGAAATGAATAATTTCTAATAACATAAACTATTTTGGAATAATAATTATAAATCAATTTCATGTTTGTTTCTTTTTAATCATAGATATATCTAATCAAGAAATTGTGTTATTATACACATATATGAATTTAAGTAATATGCATAGTTTAAGTGGGCTTAATAGTTTGGTCAAAGGGTGAAGGAATGATGGTGACGATGGCAACCTCTGCGAATGAGAGGGTTTTCATTTCAGGAATTTTCATATTTGTTGCTTCAAGCTTGGAGAAATGGTTGTTGGTGAGGGGGATGGTTGTCACCCATCCTCTGTCCATTGTGTATGGAGTAGAAAAGGAGGACTATGAGGCATTTAACAGTCCAAGTGGAGGAGCTCACCTAGATGTGAGCAAAGGATTTTTTGCTTCAAATTTCATTAGGCTACCTTCTGCTGGTCTTAGTGGGAGCCTTGTGCTTATGGAGGTTTATGGAGTCGGTCTTTTCTTCCTCCCCGATTTGGTTTTTAAAGGGGATTATGAGCATCTGAGTGCACTTGGGCAAGCCAAATGTTTGTGTAGGACGATTTCCTACAAAGTTTTTGCTAAAATTACTAAATGGTATTTTCAATGTAGGATTTGGAAAAACTATAGAGTTTTTGACACATTAACCCTGCCAGGCAAGTCTCTCAAGCCAGTCATGGTTGTCTTGTGTTTTCGACCTTTTGTTCGTGGGAAGGATGTTGACAAAGGGCGAGCTGAAAATTCAAAAAGAGGAGTCAATGTGGGGTTTGATCATGTTTTGCAAATAGTTTGATGAAATCCTTTGGCCACCAAGACTTCCCAAGAGTGTTGTGGACAAGGATCTTCAAAAGTTCTCCATTTTTGTAATGTCCATGTCTAGATATTCTTTATGTTTCAAGGTAAATGAGTAGGACTCGATAGTTTCAGTATTTGTTCATATTCATCATTGTACAAGTATCCATGTGGGAGCATTTAGGCTCCTCTATGAAGTGAGGCTATTGAAGATGGAAAGTAATCTCAAAGATTCCAACATTAAAAAAAATACTTTTACCTCCCTTGTTGTAGGTCTATAAGGAGGTGCCAAGGGCAACAACGCTTCTTCTTCTATAAGGCCAATATCTTTCAAATAAGTCCTAAGACTATGCCCTAGCCCTTAAATTCCCAAGGATCTGTTAGGGTAGGCTCTTATGGTGGAACATTCTTGAGATTGCCCCATGCTAGTGGTGAATGAGTACATTAATAAGAGAAGAACAACAAAGTATGAAATTCGAGCAATTATATTTCTTTTAATGGCTTCTAGCCTTCAGCTTCTACCCTCTGGGAATGGGTTCACTAGAACTAGTCCAAAAACCTAGATTTGATTTTCTTCTCAAAGTGATTCTTTGTAGTTTTCTTTAAAGATCGGGAAGACCATAAGTATATTGTCTATCAAGGACCCTCGTTTTGGGAAGAGGTTGGTCTTCAATTCAACCATGGTTCTCGGAGTTTAATCCTCTCGCCATGAAGGCGTTGTCTATTCTTATTTGCGTTAGGCTCCCAAACTTGTCTCTTCAATGGGTTGGTGGCAGAGATCCTAAAGGTTATTTGTGACTCTATCTTTATCAAAGTAGACAGTGAAATATTGTCAAATTCTTTTGTAACCCATGTTTGCAAATGTGTGGAAGTGGAACTTATTAAAGGTTTACTAGATAAAATCATCCTAAAGAAGGAGGGAAAAGAGTATATTTAGTCATTGAAAAATGAAAACACTGCCTTCAAGTGAAAAATTTTCCAACAACTTGGACATATCTAGAATTCATGACCCTCCTCAAAAGTGACTTTCTGCAACCAGGAATCAAAGAGAAGCTAGTGTGGCTGGAGAGATCTGAAGGTAGCAATAGTGTCCAAGAATCTTATAGGTAAAAAGAAGAACAATTCTTAAAATCCTAATTCATCTCTTAATACCTCAACCTCTTAGGATTTCATGAAAACCCCAACTACATCGACACAAACCCAAGCAGAGAAAAATATTCCGGAAAAGGACAACAAGAGAGTTCTTGCAATTTGTGGACAGAAGCACAACCATGTCATAATTCTAATAGTGAGAAATGCCTTCTGAATTTGGTCGAATTGGTCATTATGGTTCTTTATCAAAAGGTTGAAGAAGCAACATTATCCTCTATTGTACAAGATGGTTTTATTGGGTGGATTAATATTCATAGGAGAAAGGGTAAGAAAGAAAAAACCATGAATTTTCGTGGTTTTTAAATCCAGGTTTGCATAAGATGCACTGTGGAGTATCTGATTTCGTGATGTAATATGTTTTTATGAAACTAATAGAACTCAATTTTAGAAACAAGTAATAGCAATAGTTTAACTAAATTAAATGTTTTTGTTTTTTTTTTTAATATATAAATTAGGGACATTTTTTGGTAAGATTATGAATTTTTGTTATTTTAAATTTATTTTTGAATGTATAAAAAAAAATTCAAAATCTTGGAAAATCTATAGAAAACTCGAACTTTTTAAATTATATAGCTAAAAATTACTATTAAGTGTGTGTTTTGATGCTTATTATATTTTGATTCCTATATGATTTTACTAGTCATTTAGTTTATATGGTTTTGCTAGTTATTTAGATGGATGGTAGGGATTCACCTCCATTGAATATTCTTATTTGTAGCCAAAATCAAAGGTTGAAATTTATCTCAAAAAATTAGATTTTTAATTGAATTGATTAAATAAAAAAAGCGTAGTCTACCTATTGTAAGTTTTGGAGCATTTTTAGGCATTTTTTCGATCGAATTTTCTTAGAATCTTGAAGGAAAGTGTTGGAATCACAAGTTTGAGTTGGAAACTATCCATAATTCAAGTGCTTCAAAGGCTTTTTAGGGTGCTAAATCCACATATACAACCAAAAATACATTCTAAATAACAAAGGATCACATTTTGAACTAAAATTATTTTGTTAGATCGAGGTCAAAAACTCCAAAAGTATAATAGTGAGACAATGTTATTAAAAAAATGGCACATGAACAAGTGTCACATGAAATGAGTTATGATATTTTGGACATGTGATATTTATAAATCATCATGGTATTGGCCTGTGGTATCATAAAAAGGCCTATTATAGGTTAATAATCTCCATCGTAATGTGGGGATGAATCTCCATGATTAAGAATCTTATTAGATGTTTTTTTAAATGTATATATGTTTAAATCATATATCAACTATTTTCATGAAAAAAATAACATTAATGAGTAGTTATTTTCATTAAATTTGTGCCCGGACACAGCAAATGCCCGAGAAATCATTACATTTCAACATTTTTAGAGGGTCCTTCGAGAAGGAATTATTTATCAGTTCTAAGAAGCTACTAACCAAAATTACTATAATATCACTTTGAAGAACATAGATTCAACAAAATTGAGATAGCAAAAAAACAAATTCATAGTGGGATCTTATCATAGAGGAGACGGGGTCTTCAGCTATTGGTTGGTTCAAGTCAAATTTCTAAGGGGCATGAGATGGGCTAGAAGCTTCGCTGATTAGGTTTTCATTCTATATATTGTTATCTTTGATGAGAATATATTCAAGTTGTCTTTATAGAGCATTAGTTTTCTCCTCCTAATGAGTAGAGTTGTGCTTGAGGTACTGAATTTTATCAAATACAAAGTTTAAAAAAATATCCTGCTAAAGGATTCAACACTTTATATCCATAATTTTCTTATGGGGATACTTTTTGAGTTTTTTGTTGACGATATTAGGGTTTTCAGTGGATCCCAAGGAGTTTTGGCTATAAGACATATCTAAAAGGATGGGGGGTAGATGTGATGAACAAAGGGGAGGGTAGAGGCAAGATGATGATGATTACTCTTGGGAAGATGGAGGGATAAAAGTGTTGTGATGAAGGTGCAAGGAGTAAGGGGGGCGAACAAATTCAGAGAGAGCCCCAACTGAAACTATGAGAGAGAGGAGGAGGTACCTTAGGCAACATTGAAGGGGAGGAAGAGGGGATCGACCAAGAAATACCAAAAGAAAATCAAACTAAATGGTTACAAGCAATGCATAAAAGAACCATTCACCACCTGATAATAAGCAAACATGAGAATAAAATTATTGAGCTAACCATAACTGACCTCAAATCCAATTTTGATGGACCACTACAAGCTAGAGCAGACCCACATGCAAAATCTCTTGAATAGAACATGGTCACTAATGCAAACAAGTTTTTCTAACACCAAGGAATATGAAAAACTACATGAGAAAAGGAAGTATAGCAGCATATGAAGATGACTTATTAAGTCAATTCCCTTGATCTCGTAGAAGATCCACCTGAGATGAGAGAGTGTCAACTCCATGGCTTCTGAGAAGGGAGAAATCATAAGAGAACCAAGAGGATATGGAGAGGAGGGTCTTCTCAAAAAATATGGGGAGGCAACATGACGGGAGGAGCCATGGTCTGCCATAAATTTATCACCAAGAAGACATACTTCCCACGCGAGACCAATATCATTGTAATTAAGACTCAAGGGATAAATTCACATTAGAGTCATCAATTCGTTGAGTGGAGAATCCATGTATAATACTTCACAATGTAGGAGATGAAGATATATAATGGATTCCCATGCATGGGATCTACCTATTGTTGATGCCATGAGATCAGTCATCAAGGTGTTTTGAACTTCGGTTATAATGATTCTCTGAATCTAAGGGAGATTCGAATTATGATGGGGTGAGGGCAATAACTTTAGGGAATGGATATGCATTAGAAACTAAGGGAGAGGAAATAAATCCTTGCTTCCATTAATCTCCCTTTTCCATTCAATTGAAAGGCAAGCTGATATTTTCTTGATAGTTAGCCTCGTATTTCTGATTCTTGAGGATATGAAAGGGAGATAATGAGGAAAATGGAATGAGAGTACAATTGATTCTTTTGAATAAAAGAATAAAGAGGTTTTCTCGAGGGTGAGTCTCTTTGATCAAATTCTCTATAGTAAGCATAGAATCTCCTAATATGATAAGGTCCAAAACTCCCTAAGCAAGCGCTATGATTAATACCAGAAGAAGACCATGTAATTCATCTTGATTATTGCTTTTCTTTCCTAATACCCAAAAGTATTTGGCTATAATTTTTCCATTGGGATTACTGAGAATCCCTCCCCCTCGTGCCACCCCTAATTCTTTTTATAATTAATAATAAATAGAATTTAAATTAAAGTTATAATTTAATTAGTTTTTATGTTATTTTTTTAACCTTGGAAATGTGAAATGTATCATGAAATGAGTTTTCTGTTGTTTTGGATGGATTGAAGCTTATAGGAGTTTCCCAACCATTAAATTTATATGGCTTTACTAATTGTACATATACCTAATTGTACACATACCTAATCATGAGATTGTGTAATGTTTATTTTGGAATAGAGATTCAAGAATTTTAATTTGATTATTAATCATTATTAGGTGGGTGGTAAGGATTTAACCTCCACACCATATTCTAAAACATTCTTAGTAGTAGACATAGGTTAAAGGTAGTATTATCTTTTAACTAAATTGATTAATTAAAAAAATGGCATATGAACATAAGCTAAGTTATAGATTTTCGGTAGTAGACACAGATTAAAGGTTGAAATTGATATCAAAAATCGTTATACTCTTTTGTTCTTTTAATTAAATTTATTAATTAAAAAATGTAATATAAACATAAATTGTGGCTTTTTGGACATGTCTGCCATCATATTAGTCCATAATATTATAACAAAATCTATTTTTATATTTTTTAATCTTCATAACATGAAATATATTATGAGCTAAATGTTTTGATTTCTATCACACTTACAATTTATTCAATTTATATAATTAAACAAATTATACATATACCCAACCAAAAAATCCCAACAGTAAATCATGTGCAAGAACACTATCCTCGAGTTCCTCAACATATTTTTCCCATGAAACTTTCACCAAATACGTTAGTGTACTTGAACTTCTTTTATCGCGAAGTGAGAGAGAATGATAAATCATCCTCTGTTGCCATTCCACCTTGATGACATAAAAGATAACATTGACGTACTTGAACTTCTTTTTGAATCTTTCAAAAATATACAAGTAGCATTTGCACCAAGAGGTGCAAAGACACACTGATAGTGTTTTGGGGTTTTTTACCCTTCAAATATATGCTATAAAATTTGAAATAGAAGGGTTTCTATTGTCTCACTAGAGGTCAGGGATCGACTAGCCGAAAGGCTTCAGAGGTTGGGTATCTCTTCAAAGGTCAACTATGTCGATGGGCCCAACTATGTGGGATATCATTTTATAAATCTCTCTCTCTCTCTCTCTCTCTAAATATATATATTATATATATATATATATTATAATATATACACACACACACACACACACACACACACCACACACACACGAATTCCCAATATACATACTATCTTTAGTTTCCAACTTGCCTATTGTTGCTTAATTGATCTAGCTAATCCTCCTTGTATTCTCAATATTACACTTAACAGAGCTATCTATCTATCTATCTATCTATCTATCTATCTATCTATATATTATATATAATATATTATATATATATATATAAATTAAATTTATAAATATTATAATAAACTAGAGCTCTGTCAGTGTAAATATTGAGATGCAATGGAGGACAGCTAGATCAATTAAGGCATTCAATAGGCATGTTGGGAAACTAAAGATAGTTGTATATTGTGATTGAAAATAAATAAAGTCAAAAGTGGATGGACGTATTTGATTACCACATTAACCATATAATTAGTATTAAACTAGCAACATGAATTCCCAAAATTCCCTATTCCTCAAATTCACAAGAGTTTTCTAATAAGATACCTGCTAAATAACCCCAATATTGAATCAAACACCTCAATTGCTACAAAATAGTGATCTAAACACCCCTTAGAAGAATCCAATGACCCATATGCCTAAATTATTTTGGTAGTTTTGTGGCAAGATGCTCACTGACTTTGATAAAATATAATTGTTATATTTTTCTTCTCAAATATCATTCGAGTAGGTCTTTGCATTTATTTGAGAGGACATGAATTTGACATGTCCAATAATTCATATTAATTTCTTTTCCACGTGACTTTACGTTTAAGTTCGGCTACAACAATCTAATTTCATTTCTATATAATATCAATGAAATTAACTTGGATAACTATCTTTCCAACTAAAAACAACAAAGTAGTTCTATGATGAGTCCTCACATCCACTGATTGGGAAATAGAAAAGGTTATATAAGTACTCACCTCAACTATACTTGGGGATTTTTGGCAATCAACTTACCAACTTTGGAGCTTTTTGAAAAGTTACTACTGACTTTGATACATTAGTGAACTGTTATATTATTTTTCTTCTCAAATAACATTGCAACAAGCCTATTGGTCAACTTTGCATTTCTTTCACAAAACACTTGATTTTGATACATATAACCCATAATAATTTGTATTCCATATGACTTACATTTATGTTTGGTTACAAAATCTAAGTTCCTTTCTAGTGAATGTCAATCAATTGATATGAGAATAAGAAAATTCGATTAAGAGGATAAAGAATTGGAAAGTATACGAGTGAATTAATAAATAAATTCAATGAATTGATGGCAAGTTTGGAACAAACCCCCAAGTCTACAGGTTCTAAATCCATCTCCTTCTCTTAACAGGGTTTGGAAAAGGATAAATGTAAATATTCTATTTTCTGGATTTTATCTCTAGTGAATTTTTCAAGGATACAATTATATAATTATTGATATATTGTATTTTTTCATTATTTAAATTGAATGCATAAAAAAATTTAGCGCCTTTAACAAAACTCTTATTAGATGATATTATATTATGTAATCTTAACAACTGAAAATTGCAATTTTAGTTGCAATTTTGAGCAAAAGTGAACCAGAATATGAGTCAAAAATAAGTTGTAAAAATAGAATGTTTAAACAATTGTCCTATAAAATGGACCTAAACAAAAACTACTCGGAATTGTAAGATTTAAGATGTTGGATTAGTTGAAGTTGCAACCTAATTCAATTTTTGGTGTGAATTTTTAGTTGTGTTATTTTAATATAATTGTCATATGACATGTATTTGATACTAAGAATTATTCTTTTTTTAAATATGGAAAAACATATCATAACTTATTTGTCAATAAAAAGTAAGGAAGTCATCATTTACTGGTATTTAACAATGCACCATGATTCAACATTGTTTTAAAAAAAAACATGTTTTCTAAAAAAACTCCTTAGTGGTCCACTTTCTTTCTTGCTACATGCCTACAAGTTTTGAGTCATTATCCTATTTTATTCAATATAAGGTTTTAGCCAATCATAAATAATAGTAAGTCTTAATTCAAGATCAAAGAGCAATTTTTCCTTAGGTATTATCCTTAAAAAAACCAACTTTATTTGTGATCATTGTCCATGCTACTTCTAATAAGGTCATACGTTTACAAGTAACATTTAATTTTGATCTCATACATAACATGTGATACTAATTTTTCACTTTATAATGTTTTTCATAACATATTGATACTAAAAATTAATCATCAATAAACATCTATATTTATATTAATAAAAATAAAACAATATTTTTTATTTAATTACATTTATCATAATATAAAACAAAAAATAATTTTAAATATTGGGGTAGCGAGCACGGTTTACCTATGCATTATAAGGTGGTAGTTGGAATTGACCCATGCCACTCAAGTATGAAATTGGCCCAATTGTTTATTTTTACAAATAATAAAAAATAATGTATCACAAAAGTAAAAGAACAACTCATTACCAATTCCTCAAAAATTAAAATAAATTAATAATAATAAAATATTTTTAATACAAGGGTGTTAAGCCAATTCATTAGAATAAGTGACCTTTTTGGAATAGTAGTGAACATTATTTTATTTTAGCTAGGGTTTATTTTATATATATTTAAATATTATTTGATTATAATACAAGTGAGGTAATTATTTAAATTTATAAAAATGAAAATTGTTATATTTATTAATGAAAAATGTAAACTTTAAATTTATAAAAGTTGAATGTTTAAACTATCTAAATGAAAAATAGAATATTTAAACTCATGAAAAATTATTGATCAATGAATCAATTATTTATGTTGATAAAAGAGTGCTCATAAATAAATTAGGTATTTTAAATACTTTTTATAATAAATCATGAAAAATGATCCACCTCTTTAGCCATGGCCATAAATGTTAAAAATTTATTTATGTTGATAAAAGAGTGCTCATGAATTAGGTATTTTAAATACTTTTTATAATAAATCTTGAAAAACGATCCACCTCTTTAGCCATGACCATAAATGTTAAAAAATTACTATTAGAAACTAATGATAAATTAGTCATATGAATGAGACTCATTAAAATTCAGTTATCACTAAATGAGTTTGAATATTATACACAATTAATCTAAAAACATTATATAATAATATTTTAATTCAAATAACTCTCCAAATAAAATGATCAATTTTTTTAACCATCCAAATAGCAAGGGCAGATTTATGAAGTTAAAATGAAAGGCATAAATATGAAAGCAAGTAGTCACATTGGCATCGTACAAAATTTCCCACATCAGTAAATAAAATTATTAATTCTTATATCCTCCCATATGCTTTCAATATATTCAAAGGGGTTTTTTCTTGAGATGCATAATGCATCCAAAGCTATCACTTACACTGAACAATTTCACCTATGTTGTCATAATTTGTTTCAGTTATTCATTTTGTATAGCTCGATGTTGGGGCAGTCGGTAATCACAGTGCATACAAAATTTCATTCCAAAAATAAGGTTTATGAGAGCATAAAATGTAAATGTTTTAACTAGGCCTTCAACCATCAAAGGGATCTTCAGTTGGAATTTCCTTATTTCTAAAAAAAAGGAGGATATTTCAGCTTGTGAATAAAATGACAACTTACAAATTAAGAAATTATAAAATGAAACAAGTCTCCTTTACCCATGCCACTAATCCTAATTTCCTCCCATGACTATTGTCAATCAATGAGACTCTGACCACCGTAATTTTCAGATAGTTAGGGAATTTAATAATCAATAACCTAAAACAAACATGATCAACCATTTACCTATCAAACATCGAATAATAACACATTAATCTCTATTATGAAAGAATGGAAATGCAAACATATTCAAGGAATATTGACTTTTCAAAGAAAACAAAAAATTTCCAATTTCCACACAGACGAATTAAAACAAATGGCCCTCAAAATTGCGACCAATGACATCCCACACACTTTTTGGTTTTGATGGATAGTGCATTGACTCAAACAACATACTAATATATGTGTGATATGTATAGTCAAACAAGAGAAGCACTTGGAAAGGCAATAATAATAATAATAATAATAACAATAAAAATTTAGATATTCAATTAATTAAACTAAATTTATTT
>APFE031109846.1:53163-68775 GCA_000404065.3 Pinus taeda | reverse complement strand
ACTTACCCTCCATAGAATATTCTTATTAGTAGCCACAAATCAAAGGTTGAAATTTATCTCAAAGTTAATTTTTAATTAAATTTATTAATTAAAGAAACAATAGTGTGTTTATTATAAGTTTTGGAGTATCTTTATGCATATTTTTGGATTGAATTTTCTTTGAATTCCTTAGGAAATTGTTGGAATCACAAGTTTGATTTGCAAACCTTGCACAATTCAAGTGCTTCAAAGGTTTTTCAAAGTGACAAATCCATATATACAACCAAAAACAATTTAAACAACAAAAGGTATTGTTGGAATAACAAGTTTGAATTGTAAACCCTACACAATTCAAGTGCTTTAAAGGATTTTATGGCTAAGAATCTTGTTAGATGTTTTTTTGAATGTATATACGTTTAATTCATATATTAATTATTTTTATAATTAATAGTAATTATACTTTAAATTAAAGTTATAATATAATTAATCTGTATGTTTTTTCTTTTAATTTTGGAAATGTGAAATGTATCATGAAATACGTTTTTGATGTTTATGATGGATGGAAGCTTATAGGAGTTTGCCAATTATTAAATTTGTATGATTGGACTAATTGTACATATACACGATCAAGAGATTGTGTAATGTTTATTTTGGAATAAAACTTCACAAATATTCATTTGATTTTCAATCATTATTAGGTGGATGGCAAGGATTTAACCTATGCAATATTCTAAAATAGTTTTAGTAATATACATAAATTAAAGGCAATTTTCATTTTTAATTAAATTGACTGGTTTAAAAAAATGTCATATAAACATAAGTTATAGCTTTTTCATAGTAGACACATAAACTAAGATCCATCTCAAAAGTAATTATGCTATTTTTGTACTTTTAATTATATTGATTAATTAAAAATAAATATGAACTGGTTTTTTAAACTTGACTATCATAATATTAATCCTTAACATTATAATAACTAGGAGTTGTCTATAATGCGACTTTTTGGAGATTCCGGTGACGGAATCCGGCAGAAGAAATTGAGGTTAAATATTGATTTGTTGCAGTTAAAATGGTTTTTTAACTGCATATTTGGATTCAGCACCCTGAAAAACCCCTGGGACGCTTTGATTGTGCAGAAACTAGTTATCAAACTTGCGATTCCAATAAATTGCTACCAGATTTTGACCGGAAAAAACCATGAAAAAGCTTTAAAAAGTCGCATTAAAGACAACTGCTAATAACTAATTTAAACATATTTGAAATTAGTTATACTTTTTAAACATGTTTAACCTTAATTATAATTTTTAAGCATATTTATAACAAAATGTATTTTTATGCTTTTTAATGTCGGTTATAAGATAAATATTTTGATTTCTATCACACTACAAATTATTAAATTCGCATGTGCAAGAACACTATCCTGAATTTCTCCACATTTCCAAGAACACTATCCTCAATTTCTTCGAAATATTTGTCACACGAGACTTTTCACCAGATACGTCAGCGTACTTCAACTTCTTTTATCGCGAAGAGAGAGAAAATGATAAAAGAAAGATAAAGTTGACGTACTAGAACTTCTTTTTGAATCTTTCAAAGTATACGATCATACCCGTGATCAATGAAACACTCTACCGCCTCCCACAGCCCACAGTTATGGTCGCGCTTAAAATCAAAGTGCGATACCCGTTGAGAAACACATCTTCCAAGATATAATCATTTTGTGAGGATATGCTTCGCAAGGAAATCAGAAGGATCAGTTCAAATTGCAAGATTAAGATGCCTCGCTACACCAATTTTTTATTTCTGCTCCCCTGCGTTATAATTTCTGGCTTCACAACTTATCAGGTCTACAAAGGTCAATATTTCCTTCTGCCTATTTTCTTTTAAATTGTCTTACACTAGAACATCTTTTGTAGGATCTCGTTTTTCTTTGAACTAGGCTGTAAATCTTTAAAATACTCTGCTTCTCTTTTTCTAGAAAAATGATTCAGTCTTGGATTTTTATTATTTTCAGGTACTCCATGGGAAAATGGAAGCCTGAAAGCGTCTCAATATTTACTGCATGGCAACCGGCACAACCCGGCACTGGTCAGGCATGAGGGAGGAATCGTAGCGCGGGCCGGTCTCAGAAACGTCAATAATACTAGCAAGAATCTGTATATACAAAGACGTTGTTATGCTACCCGAGGACGAGGTGGTGTTGCTGATTCAGATGACATTGCCACTCAGCTCTGTAAATTCTGGCAATATATTCCCTCCTAAGTCAACGCTTCGTTGTGTTTTCGCCGACCAATTTGGCGCACCAGTGAAGGGAATAGATTATTTAAGGGGTCGTGTGGCCATCAGATGCCCGCTGGGAGATCCCAATTGGGTTGATTTCCGGTTGAAAGCAGGCCGGCATACAACAATTGCGTTAACCGGCTCTGACGATAACATATTGCCCATCTCGGCGAGGACTGTATCTCGTCGTCCCGTCAAGTGGAATTCTCTGGTTTACGAGAACATTGTTCAGAGTGATGAATATGGCGATGATCTGATTTTATTCGCCAAGGGAATCAATCGAAGACGGGGCAACAACGCTAAGCCCCGAAATCTTCGATGCGTGTTCAACAGTACCGTTGAAACTGCCGTGACGGTGTCTGCTCAGGAGATTTTCAGATGCAAGCAACCGGAAAAACGCCTCCGTCCTGCGCTTCTTGGTGCCAAAGTCACTCTCAGATCAATTCGTAAGAACAACCGTTTCCCATTTCCTTCGGTAGCTTATTATCATCCTGATCATATATTTCCCATATTGCGAAAAGAATCGAGGAAGCTCAAACTCTGCGCCTGTACCATGGTATTTAATGGAGCGAAATTTCTCAAGGAGTGGATTGTGTATCACTCACACTTGGGAGTGGAAAAATTCATCATCTACGACAACAACAGCGACGACAATTTGGAAGAAATAATAAAATTTATGGCAGACAGCGGCTATAACATGTGGCGCCATCCATGGCCTTGGGCTAAGACACAGGAAGCTGGATTTGCACACTGTGCTTTGCAGGCCAGAGATAGCTGCCATTGGGTTATGTTCACAGACATTGATGAATTTATTTTCTCTCCTCTATGGTTAAAGCAATTACGGCCCAATTCTACTTTTAATGCCCTTGGACTCTTGCTCATGAATAAAACTAAAACAACCCAAATGATCAATTCGAACTCTTCAGCATCTGGTGGTCCAAGAGTAGGGCAAGTGTCTATAAATTGCAGGAACTTTGGCCCCTCCTATCTGAAAAGCCATCCTCCCCAAGGGGTGACTCAGGGATATACGTGCAGGGAAAATTTAGAGCAGCGTCACAAGTCCATAGTCCTCCTAGACGCGCTCTCTCCTTCGTTACTGAATGTAATACATCACTTTGAGCTGAAGCCTGGTTACAAGACTATTCGCCTAGCATCCTCAGAGGCCGTTATAAATCATTATAAATATCAGGCATGGATTGAATTCAAGGCCAAATTCAGGAGAAGGGTGTCGGCTTATGTAGCGGACTGGAAAGAATCGAAGAATCCATTGTCTCAGGACAGGGCTCCAGGTCTGGGTAGTGAGGCGATCGAGCCTGCTGGATGGGAGAGCAAGTTCTGTCAAGTCAACGATACTGCGCTCAGAGAATTCACCAGCAAAGTCTTCCGTGTAACTACAGGGCCTATTCCAGTCATGCAGTGGCAACTTTAATTAACAATATATATTCTGCACAATAATCAGGCTTGGCCGATGACGGAAGCGGGTTAATGGGTAATTCATGACGAGGGCGACTATGACTCGCACAAAATCCCAGGAGAATAAAAAAGTAGATGTGCTCCGTCACGCCATGCCTGTCGCCAATGGAGCGACGGAATGAAAGGAGGTCTTCGTCGATCAATATGTAAACGTACAGTCTTTCTATTATATGTGGAATTACGTGTGCGAAAATATGGAATATATTATATATTCATTTATTTTAATATATTGTTATTTAAAAAATATTAGCCAAGGCTCATTCATGTTATCATCAATAAGGTACCGGTCCGAGTATTTCGTGAGAATGTGTTAAAAGGTAATGTTTGAGATGTTGTATATGGTTTAGCTAGTAAATAAAATCCGGAGGGGAAAGAGTAAAAATACCATATCATTTATGAGGGAGGGCTTTAGAATCTTATAGATGTAAATAGAATTTAAATTAATTTGTTTTACGAATTCCAAGATTAAGATTTATGATTTGTTTTTAGATTGTTTAGTTTAATATTGACTAATGTAAGTTATAATGTTGAATTGAAAAAAAATCAATATTATTGAAAAAATTATTATTCAAATTAGATCATAAATTTTAAGGTTTTATTGTACTTGTGCCATATGGACAATTGACTCAATTTTTTTTGTTATAATTTTTGGATGTAGTTAGAATATCTATGCTATGATTTTTAAATATTTGTGTAATGATTTTTCATTTTTAAGGTTCATGGAAAACCAACTTAAAGTTAAAATCCTTGAAAATAACTCACTTAAATAACCTATTTACCATTAGTTACTACCCATGATAACTTAAGAAAGTATTTACATAAAAAATGAATAAAAATATAAATGTGCAAACTTATTAAATTGTTACTACCCACCAAAAATTTCTTCAAATCTTTAACTATAGTAAGCAATTAACTTTTCCACTTCATATATTAATTTGTAATTTTCCTAAAAACATAATATCTATATAAATAACAAATACTACCAAGCCTTACCACATTTATTCTAAATTTAATTAGATTTAAATTTACATTTAAAATATATATGTTAGTGTCTCTCACTTAAAACTACCATGCTTCTCCACGATTTTACTTGATATCTTTACTTGCAATTGTTTCCACAATTTTACCTAATATTTGAGGTGGAATTCTTCCTTTTTTATTTTTTTCTCACTTTATGATATAATAATGTTATTCTATTAACTTACTTTATATATAATCTTTATTAATATGTTTCGTCACAAAATTTTAGGAGAATAAAAAAAAAATGTGTTTCGTTAAGCGAGGTTTTTTGTCAATAGAGTAACTGAATGAAAGTACAATGTTTTTATTATTATTTTACATGTGGGAAAACTTATCATAATTCAGTTGTCAAACTAGTAGTGAGGACAACTATCTCTAGCTACCATGCCTGAACGGACTCATTACCCTTATTCAAGGAAAACCAAGCCCCCTCGAATAACCAGCTGGTGGCTTTTCACTCGTGCCAAATACCTCAGAGTCTTGTGCTATTACCCTGTTACCTGGTGGCTTTTCACTCATGCGACTTCAAAGTCTTGTGTTATTAACCTATTTCCTTATGTCCTAGCTCTTAACCAATCAAAAACAATTTTAAAACATACTATTTTTATTATATGTAGAATTATGCCTATGATTATTTTATCATCCATTCAATTATCAACTTGATCAAATTAATAAAATTTGTAAAACTTTAGCAATAAATTGTGCAAAATTCAATTATAATTACTATATTTTTAAACATGAAAACTACGTGAAATTTCTTGCAGTAGATTTTCAGCTTTAATAGCAGTCATGGGCCTAACAAGTTGTCCGATGGATACAACAATTTTGTTTAACAGAATGGCCCGACTAAAAAAAGAAAAAGAAAGAGTTGTGATTCCATTCTATTCTCGTTTTTCATAACAAGTTTTCCACGAGACGCAACATTTTTGAAATTAAAAGCAAAATGGAATGATTATTAAAAAGTTGTGATTCCATTTTAGTTTAGATTTCCATGTTTCTTCTCATCACCGCGTCGTAGTTAGGACCAATAAACGCTGAGGTTCATCCTGTGTAATTGAATTTATAGACCGTGTAACCTTTTAAATTTGGTAAAAATAAAATTGAAAAAAATTTCCAGAGTTTTTTTCCGATGTTTTGGGTGGGCACTCCACCCATTTTGAGGGACTACGAAAAAATTGTGTAAATATGTGTTGTTCAACATTTTGGATGGGCACTCTACCCATTTTCAAGCCCTAGAAAGAAAATAGATAATAAAAGTGAATGAAATAGAAATTGGTAAAGAATAAAAGTAACCTTTAAAAAAGTTTAACCAATAAAATAAACTATGGAAAATCAAAAAAATATTAAGTTATTAATTGGAATACTAAATATTCCAAAGAATTAAAAATAATAAACTAGTCAAAACAATTAAATTTTTTACTATTAAAACTATAAAAATAAAAAAATACCATGTGGACCCTAAGGATATGAAAGGTGTTTATGTCATTGGATGTGAACATGTTATATTGGTGAAATAGGCACGCCTATTGGATTATGAAGTGAAGACCAAGCATCATATATTTCCATCACCCTAAGTTTAGGGAAGCCATAGAAATTGGGAATAGGCCTAGTAATTTTAACAGGGATGACGGTTGGAAGATTAGTAGTTTTTGCGTTCCTGCCCTTTGCTCTTAGTTTCTTTTCCTTTTCTTTACCCTTTTTCCTCTTATCGTTTTTGTTTTCCTCTCATTTCCCTTGGGGTTTATTAATCCTCTTTTGTCTCTTTTTTCTCCTGCTTGGTTTTATTTTCCACTTTGTATGCCCCTTCAATTTTATACCCTTAGACTTTATAAGTTTTTAGTTTTTTTTTTTTTCTCCACTTTTATTAATTTTTATTCCAGTTATATATATATATATTTATCCATATTTAGATATTCAAATCTTCCAAAAGTAAAATAATAATAATAATAATAAATAACTAATTACATATATTTATTTATTTATTTTATCTGAAGATTAGATTTTTATCTCTAATTAGTTTTTAAGAATTTATTTTAATCATCGTTTTTTCTCTTTATTTAATTTCTTGTTATGATCTGATTTTTCATCTTAACTAAATTAGCTCAACGTCAACTTAAAATATTCTATGAAACTTTTAATGTTTCAATATTAAAAGAAATTAATATATATATATTCTATATTATATATACCTTATAATGATTTGAATTTATATGATTAAAGATATTTTAACTTGTAATATATTATATTATTTTTTTTAATTTTTATTTTAAATTTATTTTAATGATTCAATCAAGTGAGTTTACTACAGAGAGTTAATGACTTTAAAAGTGACTTTGCATACTTCAATAGTTTTTGAAAAATCAATTTTTTATATATATGAAAAATTTAATTATTTTAGATTTTTATTTTAATTCTCTATGAAATCACTATTTTTCATTACTTCAAATACATTAACAAATTATAACGGCTCAAAAAACTAGAGTACTCAATCCATACATATTTAATTTTAATTTCACGTAAAACTTAAAAAAAAAAACGAGACATAAAAGTTTTATTTCAACTGCATTATTTTTTTTAAATATTATGAACTCAATCTTTTTAAATAATTAATAAAGTAAATTAATCGTATAACAATAAATATACCTTTTAGTTTTTACTGAATTAATTTAAATTAAATTAAAGCAATAATTAATAAAATAAATTAATCTTATAACAGTAAATATACATTTTAATTTTTAGTGAATTAATTTAAATTAAAGCAAAATCCTTAATAAAGTTTATAACATATAAAACTGAAACTGATCGATCTCGAGGGAGATTCTAATCCGGACATGAGGTAAACGAAGGTCATAGATTCCTCTGAGGGAATACAATACAATTTAAATAAACAATTCATTAATCAATTTAATAATGACGCAAGATGATGTGATGTTTCCTTATTCCACCCCATTCAATTGATGTCGATCATTTACAAATGTCAAGCTTAATTAAGATACCATATACTAAACTTCCGTATTGATGGAATTATGATTCACGGTGTATAATTTTTTAATATAGATGATCGAATTATTTTTTAATAAAAAATTGAATTAAAAGAGTCTTAAATAATATATGAGATTAAAATCAATTGGCACTTTTTTTCTCCAAAAAAATTCTAATGTCACTAAAAACAAACATATAGTTTTAAAAAATATATTATTAATAATTAAATACATAAAATAAATATTGTTTTTTTTAAAGTATTATTGAGGTGTTTTTGTTTTTTTATGTCTTTTATTTCAAGCAAACGACACAAGGTAATAGCATGCAGAATATGTAATGTTAGAAGAAGATTGACTTTATTTGAATATTATTTATGTTAATATTGTTTATTTAAAGGTATTTAAAGGGTATAGATTGAGTATTCAAAAGGTGTATAGTGTAATTTAGGTATATATTTCAAATCATGAAAATTAATATTCAAAGGGTATTTAAACAGTATAGATTGAGTATTTAAAGGGTTTTTAGTGCAATCTATTTATATATTCAAATATATATTTCAAATAATGAAAATCTGTAATTTTAATAAAAAGAATATAAAAAAAATAAATGTAAAACAATGAAACTTTACTCTAAAATTTACATCTTAAAATTAGAAATGAATTATTTCTAATAACATAAACTGTTTTGGAATAATAATTATAAATCAATTTTAAATTTCATAGATATATTTAATCAAAAATTTGTGTTATTATACACATATATGAATTTAAGTAATATGCATAGTTTAAGTGGGCTTAATGGTTTGATCAAAGGGTGAAGGAATGATGGCGACCTCCGCAAACAAGAGGGTTTTCATTTCAGGAATTTTCATGTTTGTTGCTTCAAGCTTGGAGAAATGGTTGTTGGTGAGGGGGATGGTTGTCACCCATCCTCTATCCATTGTGTATGGAATAGAAAAGGAGGACTATGAGGCATTTAACAGTCCAAGTGGAGGAGCTCACCTAGATGTGAGCAAAGGATTTTTTGCTTCAAATTTCATTAGGCTACCTTCTGCTGGTCTTAGTGGGAACCTTGTGCTGATGGAGGTTTATGGAGTCGGCCTTTTCTTCCTACCTGGTTTGGTTTTTAAAGGGGATTATGAGCATCTGAGTGCACTTGGGCAAGCCAAATGTTTGTATAGGATGATTTCCTACAAAGTTTTTGCTAAAATTACTGAATGGTATTTTGAATGTAGGATTTGGAAAAACTATAGAGTTTTTGACACATTACCCCTGCCAGGCAAGTCTCTCAAGCCAGTCACGGTTGTCTTGTGTTTTCGACCTTCTGTTCGTGGGAAGGATGTTGACAAAGGGCGAGCTGAAAATTCAAAAAGAGGAGTCAATGTGGGGCTTGATCATGTTTTGCAAATTGTTGATGAAAGCCTTTGGTCAACAAGCCTTCCCAAGAGTGTTGTGGACAAGGATCTTCAAAAGTTCTCCATTTTTGTAATGTCCATGTCTAGATATTCTTTATGTTTCAAGGTAAATGAGGAGGACTCGATAGTTTTAGTATTCATTCATATTCATCATTGTACAAGTATCCATGTGGGAGCATTTAGGCTCCTCTATGAAGTGAGGCTATTGAAGATGGAAAGTAATCTCAAAGCTTCCAACATTAAAAAAAATACTTTTACCTCCCTTGTTGTAGGTCTATGAGGAGGTGCCAAGGGCAACAACACTTCTTCTTCTATAAGGCCAATATCTTTCAAATAAGTCCTAAGACTATGCCCTAGCCCTTAAATTCCCAAGGATCTCTTCGGGTAGGCTTTTGTGGTGGAACATTCTTGAGATTTCCCCATGCTAGTGGTGAATGAGTACATTAATAAGAGAAGAACAACAAATTATGAAATTCAAGCAATTATATGTTCTTTTAATGGCTTCTAGCCTTCAGCATCTACCCTCCGGGAATGGGTTCACTAGAACTAGTCCAAAAACCTAGATTTGATTTTCTGCTCAAAGTGATTCTTTGTAGTTTTCTTTAAAGATCGGGAAGACAATAAGTATATTGTCTATCAAGGACCCTCGTTTTGGGCCGAGGTTGGTCTCTCAATTCAACCATGGTTCTCAGAGTTTAATCCTCTCACCTTGAAGGCGTTGTCTATTCTTGTTTGCATTAGGCTCCCAAACTTGTCTCTTCAATGGGTTGTGTCAGAGATCTTAAAGGTTATTTGTGACTCTATCTTTATCAAAGTAGACAGTGAAATATTATCAAATTCTTTTGTAACCCATGTTTGCAAGTGTGTGGAAGTGGAACTTATTGAAGGTTTACTAGATAAAATCATCCTAAAGAAGGAGGGAAAAGAGTATATTTAGTCATTGAAAAATGAAAACACTGCCTTCAAGTGCAAAATTTTCCAACAACTTGGACATATCTAGAATTAATGACCCTCCTCAAAAGTGACTTTCTACAACCAGGAATCAAAGAGAAGCTAGTGTGGCTGGAGAGATATGAAGGTATCAATAGTGTCCAAGAATATTATAGGTAAAAAGAAGAGCAATTCTTAAAATCATAATTCATCTCTTAATACCTCAACCTCTTAGGATTTCATGAAAACCCCAACTACATCGACACAAACCCTAGCAGAGAAAAATATTCTGGAAAAGGACAATGAGAGAGTTCTTGCAATTTGTGGACAAAAGCACAACCATGTCATAATTCTAATAGTGAGAAATACCTTCTGAATTTGGTCGAATTGGTCATTATGGTTCTTTATCAAAAGGTTGAAGAAGCAACATTATCCTCTATTGTACGAGATGGTTTTATTGGGTGGATTAATATTTGTAGGAGAAAGGGTAAGAAAGAAAAAACCATGAATTGTCGTGGTTTTTAAATCCAGGTTTGCATAAGATACACAGTGGAGTATCTGATTTCGTGATGCAATATGTTTTTATGAAACTAATATAACTCAATTTTAGAAACAAGTAATAAGAACAGTTTAACTAAATTAAATGTTTTTGTTTTTTTTTTAATATATAAATTAGGCACATTTTTTGGTAAGATTATGAATATTAGTTATTTTAAATTTATTTTTGAATGTATCAAAAAGAAATCAAAATCTTGGAAAATCTATAGAAAACTCGAACTTTTTAAACTATATAGCTAAAAATTACTATTAAGTGTGTGTTTTGATGCTTATTATATATTGATTCCTATCTGATTTTACTAGCCATTTAATTTATATGGTTTTGCTAGTTATTTAGATGGATGGTAGGGATTCACCTCCATTGAATATTCTTATTTGTAGCCAAAATCAAAGGTTGAAATTTATCTCAAAAGTTTAGATTTTTAATTGAATTGATTAAATAAAAAAAGCGTAGTCTACCTATTATAAGTTTTGGAGCATTTTTAGGCATTTTTTTGATCGAATTTTCTTAGAATTCTTGAGGATATGAAAGATAGATAATGAGGAAAATGGAATGAGAGTACAATTGATTCTTTTGAATAGAAGAATAAAGAGGTTTTCTCGAGGGTGAGTGTCTTTGATCAAATTCTCTATAGTAAGCATAGAATCTCCTAATATGATAAGGTCGAAAACTCCCTAAGCAAGCGCTATGATTAATACCAGAAGAAAACCATGTAATTCATCTTGATTATTGGTTTTCTTCCCTAATACCCAAAAGTATTTGGCTATAATTTTTCCATTGGGATTAGTGAGAATCCCTCCCCCTTGTGCCACCCCTAATTCTTTTTATAATTAATAATAAATAGAATTTAAATTAAAGTTATAATTTAATTAGTTTTTATGTTATTTTTTTTAACCTTGGAAATGTGAAATGTATCATGAAATGATTTTTCTGTTGTTTTGGATGGATTGAAGCTTATAGGAGTTTCCCAACCATTAAATTTATATGGCTTTACTAATTGTACATATACCTAATTGTACACATATCTAATCATGAGATTGTGTAATGTTTATTTTGGAATAGAGATTCAAGAATTTTAATTTGATTATTAATCATTATTAGGTGGGTGGTAAGGATTTAACCTCCACACCATATTCTAAAACATTCTTAGTAGTAGACATAGGTTAAAGGTAATATTATCTTTTAACTAAATTGATTAATTAAAAAAATGGCATATGAACATAAGCTAAGTTATGGCTTTTCGGTAGTAGACACAGATTAAAGGTTGAGATTGATCTCAAAAGTCGTTATACTCTTTTGTTCTTTTAATTAAATTTATTAATTAAAAAATGTAATATAAACACAACTTGTGACTTTTTGGACATGTCTGCCATCATATTAGTCCATAACATTATAACAAAATATATTTTTATATTTTTTAATCTTCCTAACATGAAATATATTATGAACTAAATGTTTTGATTTCTATCACACTTACAATTTATTCAATTTATATAATTAAACTAATTATACATATACCCAACCAAAAAATCCCAACAGTAAATCATGTGCAAGAACACTATCCTCGAGTTCCTCAACATATTTTTCCCATGAAACTTTCACCAAATATGTTAGTGTACTTGAACTTCTTTTATCGCGAAGTGAGAGAGAATGATAAATCATCCTCTGTTGTCATTCCACCTTGATGACATAAAAGATAACATTGACGTACTTGAACTTCTTTTTGAATCTTTCAAAAATATACAAGTAGCATTTGCACCAAGAGGTGCAAAGACACACTGATAGTGTTTTGGGGTTTTTTACCTTTCAAATATATGCTATAACATTTAAAATAGAATGGTTTCTTTTGTCTCATTAGAGGTCGGGGATCGACTAGCCGAAAGGACTCAGAGGTTGGGTATCTCTTCAAAGGTCAACTGTGTCGATGGGCCAACTATGTGGGATATTATATATATTATATATATATATAAATATATATATAATTTATTATATAATATATTATATAATATATATATATATATCGAGAGAGAGAGAGAGAGAGATAGAGATACACACACAATCCAATATACACTATCTTTAGTTTCCAACTTGCCTATTGGTTCTTTAATTGATCTAGCTACCTCCATGTACTCAATATTACACTAACACACACACCGCACACACACCACACACACACACACATATATTATATATAATTAAATTATTAAAATATTATAATAAACTAGAGCTCTGTCAGTGTAAATATTGAGATGCAATGGAGGACAGCTAGATCAATTAAGGCATTCAATAGGCATGTTGGGAAACTAAAGATAGTTGTATATTGTGATTGAAAATAAATAAAGTCAAAAGTGGATGGACGTATTTGATTACCACATTAACCATATAATTAGTATTAAACTAGCAACATGAATTCCCAAAATTCCCTATTCCTCAAATTCACAAGAGTTTTCTAATAAGATACCTGCTAAATAACCCCAATATTGAATCAAACACCTCAATTGCTACAAAATAGTGATCTAAACACCCCTTAGAAGAATCCAATGACCCATATGCCTAAATTATTTTGGTAGTTTTGTGGCAAGATGCTCACTGACTTTGATAAAATATAATTGTTATATTTTTCTTCTCAAATATCATTCGAGTAGGTCTTTGCATTTATTTGAGAGGACATGAATTTGACATGTCCAATAATTCATATTAATTTCTTTTCCACGTGACTTTACGTTTAAGTTCGGCTACAACAATCTAATTTCATTTCTATATAATATCAATGAAATTAACTTGGATAACTATCTTTCCAACTAAAAACAACAAAGTAGTTCTATGATGAGTCCTCACATCCACTGATTGGGAAATAGAAAAGGTTATATAAGTACTCACCTCAACTATACTTGGGGATTTTTGGCAATCAACTTACCAACTTTGGAGCTTTTTGAAAAGTTACTACTGACTTTGATACATTAGTGAACTGTTATATTATTTTTCTTCTCAAATAACATTGCAACAAGCCTATTGGTCAACTTTGCATTTCTTTCACAAAACACTTGATTTTGATACATATAACCCATAATAATTTGTATTCCATATGACTTACATTTATGTTTGGTTACAAAATCTAAGTTCCTTTCTAGTGAATGTCAATCAATTGATATGAGAATAAGAAAATTCGATTAAGAGGATAAAGAATTGGAAAGTATACGAGTGAATTAATAAATAAATTCAATGAATTGATGGCAAGTTTGGAACAAACCCCCAAGTCTACAGGTTCTAAATCCATCTCCTTCTCTTAACAGGGTTTGGAAAAGGATAAATGTAAATATTCTATTTTCTGGATTTTATCTCTAGTGAATTTTTCAAGGATACAATTATATAATTATTGATATATTGTATTTTTTCATTATTTAAATTGAATGCATAAAAAAATTTAGCGCCTTTAACAAAACTCTTATTAGATGATATTATATTATGTAATCTTAACAACTGAAAATTGCAATTTTAGTTGCAATTTTGAGCAAAAGTGAACCAGAATATGAGTCAAAAATAAGTTGTAAAAATAGAATGTTTAAACAATTGTCCTATAAAATGGACCTAAACAAAAACTACTCGGAATTGTAAGATTTAAGATGTTGGATTAGTTGAAGTTGCAACCTAATTCAATTTTTGGTGTGAATTTTTAGTTGTGTTATTTTAATATAATTGTCATATGACATGTATTTGATACTAAGAATTATTCTTTTTTTAAATATGGAAAAACATATCATAACTTATTTGTCAATAAAAAGTAAGGAAGTCATCATTTACTGGTATTTAACAATGCACCATGATTCAACATTGTTTTAAAAAAAAACATGTTTTCTAAAAAAACTCCTTAGTGGTCCACTTTCTTTCTTGCTACATGCCTACAAGTTTTGAGTCATTATCCTATTTTATTCAATATAAGGTTTTAGCCAATCATAAATAATAGTAAGTCTTAATTCAAGATCAAAGAGCAATTTTTCCTTAGGTATTATCCTTAAAAAAACCAACTTTATTTGTGATCATTGTCCATGCTACTTCTAATAAGGTCATACGTTTACAAGTAACATTTAATTTTGATCTCATACATAACATGTGATACTAATTTTTCACTTTATAATGTTTTTCATAACATATTGATACTAAAAATTAATCATCAATAAACATCTATATTTATATTAATAAAAATAAAACAATATTTTTTATTTAATTACATTTATCATAATATAAAACAAAAATAATTTTAAATATTGGGGTAGCGAGCACGGTTTACCTATGCATTATAAGGTGGTAGTTGGAATTGACCCATGCCACTCAAGTATGAAATTGGCCCAATTGTTTATTTTTACAAATAATAAAAAATAATGTATCACAAAAGTAAAAGAACAACTCAATTACCAATTCCTCAAAAACTAAAATAAAATTATAATAATAAAATATTTTATATAAAGCGTGTTTTAAGCCAAAATCCATTAGAAAATAAGTGACCTTTTTGAATAGTAGTGACATATTTATTTAGGCTAGATTTTTTTATATTTTTTAAAAATTAATTTATATATACAAGTGAATTTAAATTATTTAAATTTTAAAAAATGATTATTTGTATATTTATTAATGAAAAATGTAAACTTTAAATTTATAAAAAGCTGAAATGTTTAAACTATCATAAATGAAAAATAGAATATTTAAACTCATAAAAAATTATTGATCAATGAATCAATTATTTATGTTGATAAAAGAGTGCTCAATTAGGTATTTTAAATACTTTTTATAATAAATCTTGAAAAATGATCCACCTCTTTAGCCATGACCATAAATGTTAAAAATTTATTTATGTGGATAAAAGAGTGCTCATAAATTAGGTATTTTGAATACTTTTTATAATAAATCTTAAAAAACGATTCACCTCTTTAGCCATGACCTCTGCCTAAGGCCGCGCCACCGCGAGCGGCCGGGAGGG
>APFE031109846.1:29923-47506 GCA_000404065.3 Pinus taeda | reverse complement strand
AATTCGACATGAAAGATCTTGGTGCTGCAAACTATATTTTGGGCATGGAAATTAAAAGAGATTGGACAAAGAGGAAGCTCTGGTTAAACCAGAGGAAGTATGTCGAGACAATATTTTATAGGTTTAATATGTAGGATAGTAAATTGGTGAAGGTTCCTATTATTGTAGGTGTAAATTTATCTGTTGAATAGTGTCCCAAGACATAAGAAGAGGAAGAGGACATGTCCCATGTTCCATATGCAAGTGCAGTCGGTAGCCTAATGTATGCGATGGTCTGTACTAGACCAAACATTGCACATGCAGTGTGAGTATTGAGCAGGTTTATGTCAAAACCAGGGAAGGAGCACTGGAAAATAGTGAAGCGGGTTTTCAGGTATTTACGTGGCACTAGTAATTATGGTTTGTGCTATCAAGGAAGACCATGATTGGATAGAGTGTTGGATATTCGTGGCTTTTTTGATGCATACTGAGCTAGAGATTTGGATCAGAGAAGATCTACAAGTGGGTATGTGTTTAACCTATTTGGAGGTGCAATCAGTTGGATGAGTAAGAAACAATATGTAGTGGCACTATCAAATACAGAGGTAGAATACATGGTAGCCACTCATGCAAGCAAGGAAGCAGTTTGGTTGTAGAGATTGTGTTCAAGTATGGGGTTAGTACAGGGAGCCATAAGGATAGACTGTGACTGCCAAAGTTAAATATTCTTGGCAAAGAACCCTGCATTCATTCAAAGACAAAGCACATTTATGTTTAGTATCACTTTGTGAGGGATATGATAGAAGACAAAAAGGTGTTGCTGGTAAAGGTGAACCTTTGAAGAATACTGCAGATGCATTGACAAAATTTGTGAGCTCTGAGAAGTTCTCTTGGTGTAGAGAAACAATGGGAATTGCAGGGCTAGATAAATGACTAAGCTCTCTTGTGGCCCCCTATGGAAAGAAAACAACAAGTGGGAGAATGTTGGGTTGTGTTATATTCTTTCCATGACTAGCCCATGTAGTTAACCGGGGGGTTAGAAGGGGGGCGGAGCCCCCCTTTCGTTGCATCGACTGCGTAGCAGGGGGAGTCACAGGTGGTTTGAGGGGTGCAGGTAACCCCACTCTATGGGGTCCGGGGCAGCGCAAAGGAAAGATTTTCTTTTGGACCATATATTAGGTTGGGTGGACCTACCTATGGTTTTATGCATGTTTTTCGCACATGGTTTTTGACGCAATGGTTTTCAGTCCATGGTTTTGGATGTGATGGTTTTCAATCCATGGTATTGGATGCTTTGGCATGTATAAATGTGTATTGTAACATTGAAAGGAACATAATGAAAAATTAAGCTAGTAGTCCCAGTTTTGGGATCCAGGGGAAAATCTCTGTTGATATGTGTTTTATGTGTTATGCTCTCGCATTGTTTATTTTATGTGTTATAGAATTCATATGCAGGTAATTTCTGTATGGGGTTAAAATCTACAACCATTCCAACCTTTCCTCTATTTATTGCCCCATCATTATCTGAATTTTTCACACATCTAATCCTAATGATGAACCACAGAGGTTGGCTCGAAACGTTGATATAATAAAACATGAATGCGATGACTCCGAAAGACATCACTACACAAGAAAAATGTCCTTAAAACATAACCCCAAAATTATTTTCTTTTAAAACCTAAATTTAGACAAAAGAGAAAATTCTTAATGAAGAGAAATATAGGTAATTACCTTTGTAAGTTTAGTATTATTTTCAAGAACTCGTTTCAACCCTTCATTTGTGATTTTGAAATAGTCCACCAAGCTTAGACATTGTAGATGACCTTGAGCCCTTGTTGAGAGTTGTAAAAGGGTATTATTTGTAAGATTTTAATTTAAAGGATGTTCCACATGTAGATACTTACATAAAGCACATACTTTTTCTATTGAAGTTCTCAGATATTTACAAACTCTCTCAACTGAAAAAATATCTTGTAGGTTAAGATAAAATAGAGTTAAAAAAATGGCCTCATGGGACGATCCTCCAAGAGCTTCTTGCTTATTACACTCTTTCAAAATTCCAAATTGTATGTTATTTTTTTCTTGGCCACTTCTACTGCATTCAATAAAGCCAATATCTACACTTCTTTGTGAAGGCTCCGCAAAATCAACTTGCATGCACATTGAATGGACATGGGTAATTTTTTTTCTTTAACTAAGTGCACTACGCTTGTATCAGAATTAATAAACCTTCGGAACCTACTTGTTTCCAAAAAAAATTTGGCCATGTTAGTAGTGGGCTCATGGAGGCACCTGTCACCTATAGGTTTCAATGCAACACCTGTTTCTTCTTCTCTTAGAGGAAACATTTGTTTGTCCATAACAACTACTCCATATGTTAAATCATTAAATATCCCCAAAATTTTATTCATACCATTCCATCGCTAAGTGCTAAGATGTTCTCCTTGATTTCTAGGAAGTTATCCTTGATAGTCAGGAATATGAAAACCCTACATAATGTCCAACTTGTTCCATGTAAAAGAGAAGGTTTCCTGGTACTATTCTGAATTCCATGTCTACGACTGCAAATTTACATATGGAAAATCTTTATCAGTAGAATATGTACCAATGAATAGAACAAGAAAAAATACATATAGGGACAAAAAATATAGACAATGTCATCTAAATGTGGTCCAAATGTGTCTTGGGAGAGAAGCAAACTTCGCCTTCAAACTTATATTCAAAACCATATAGGTGACAAAAATGAGCTACTCTCAATATGACCCCTTATTAAAAATGACTCAGTTTTTTTTTATAATGATAGTATGTTATGTTTTTTGTTCCCCTTAAGGAACTTTCTTGTAAGAAACAATATGCAATATAGATACTCTCAGAAATGACTAGTCTCGTCTGGTTTTTTTGGTAAGCATAACTACTCTCATAAGTTACTAGGAAACAAAACTACCATGAAATCTTATGGATAGGATGTTATTTTCATGAATATTGTCAGAGTACATCCACCCATGGAAAATAATTCATTTTATTTTCATCATAGAGATCCATCTAAAACCAACTCTAATATCTCTCTGGCATTTATCTAAACTTTTATGTCAACGGTTTCTGATTTTGATACATAAAAAAACAAACCTAGAGCCTTGCATCTCTTATCAATTCCACTTAAAGTTGTGAAAAAAACATACTGAATAAAATAAGTACTATTATTTACGAGATGCTTGAGGCCATAGGATCAATACAAATGAAAATTACACTTTAGAAGGTCAACACAATGTAATTTTTTCAAGATCAATCAATATTTTCAATTATCCAACCACTAGATGGATCATACTATATATAACAATAGAAAGTTTTGAAACTTCATGTTGTCTAGGAAAGTGGCAACATAAAATAAAATTCTTGGACTGTAAACATTTTATTTAATTAAAAGAGGAAAAGGGTTTGCCACCATGGTTCTTATCCCCTTTTCATATTTGAACCCTTCTATCTCTTCACTCCAAAGACAAATCCATTGTCAAAGGAAGGAAGATTACTGGAGAAAATTTGATTTCCCAAAGGTGAACAAAATGGATTAGGTGTAGCAGGATAACTAATTTTCAAACTTGCAAAACGAACAATCCCCTTCACATTTGCACGCGAAATATCTGATTCATCAATAAAGAAGGCAGTCACTTCGTGCGTTTTTATCAGATATAGGGAATCTTTCCATTCTTTTAGCCAAATTTGCAGCTAGAGGTTGACTCACCAATTACTATATAGCTCACTGCCTACAATTTTTTCCACACTAGATTTTCAATGATTCAAGTTTAACACTTAAGAACCTTTTTGTACATTAAATTTCCATGTTATATAGAAAAGTTTCACAAAATATTTTAGAGTGAAACTAAATTTCCATACCAACATATACTTCGACCAGCCCAATGTCTCTATCACAATGTGCACACCTTTCTTGACAATTTCAAATTGAGATTTCATATCAATTCCACCAATGTAGAGCATCAGTCACAAATCCATATACCCTTGATCTTGGAACATGCCCCCAAAATCCTCCACAACCTCAAACGTCTACCTCGAAAGATGGGGGCATGGAAAAATCACCAATATGAAGGGTCCTTTATTAGGAATTATCAACATAGACACCTCCTCCTACAAAGAAGCCATAATTAAAGGCAGGAGAAAGACCATAGTTTTTCCAGAACCAATTTAGGAAATATCGATCATGCCTCTACCAGAAAGCACCACAAGAAGACCCTAGCCTTGTGTAGGAGTTGGTTGAATGGTCCCTTTAGTTTTCATTTTCTTTAATATTGGCTCCATAAGCTTCATGTCCTTAAAATTCTTAATAGGAAGAGGAAGTCAATCACCTTCAATGATAATATGCCACTACTTTTGTATCGCCTCACATTCATTCTCGCTCACATGGCATATGACAGTGGGAGGCTTACAACTAGTGATCGTAGGTGAATTCCCTTGCTCAGTTCCCTCATAGACATCAATGTATTTCAATCTGAAATTTGCTTGATCATATCCTTTTGCTACTGTAAAATATGCTCCATGATGACAGTCCCTTGGACGTGACTTTGTAAGACATAATGACTTAAACTTGGAGCACAAAATCCTTAGATGATGTCATCAAATCTCTACATTAGTGGACAATGAATTTGTATAGTGTCTCAAAGAAGAACCTACAATAAGACACCTATCAATGTAATCATACATGTTGTCTTCAATGAAACACTCAATTGCCTCCCATTGTTATGGTCGCGCTTAAAATAAAAGTGTGAAACCATTGAAAAAAGCATCTTCCATGAAATAATGATTTTGTGAAGATATTCTTCACAAGGAAATCAGGGGGATCAATTCAAATTTTAAGCTTAAGATGCCTCAGTACATGAATTTTTTCATTCTGCTCCTCGACGTTATAATTTCAGGCTTGACAACTTATGAGATCTACAAAGGTGAATAGGTCCTTCTACCTATTTTATTTTTAGAATATATTTTGTAGGATCTCTTTTTTCTTTGATCAAGGTTGTAAATATTTAAAATCACCTAGTTCTCTTAGAGAAAATTAATTTATAGTCTTATATTTTTATTATTTTGAGGATTTTCAAGGGAGTTTTTAGGTAGCCCATCCAAAAATGGAATCCTGAGAGCATATCAATATTTACTACATGGCAACCGACACAACCTGGCACTGGCTAGGCACGAGGGAGGAATTATAGGGAGGGACAGCCTCAGAAACATTAATAATATTAACAAGAATTTGTATATACAAGACGTTGTTATGCTTCATGAGGACAAGGTGGTGTTGTTGATTCATATGCCATTTCCACTCAGGTCTGTAAATTCTACCGATATATTCCATCCTAATTCAATGCTTCATTGTGTTTTCACGGACCAATTTAGTGCACCAATGAAGGGAATACATTATTTAAGGGGACATCTGGCCATTGGATTCCCACTGGGATATCCCAATTGGGTTGATTTTTGTTTGAAAACAGGTGGGAATGGAACAATTGTGTTCACTGTTTCTGACTGTGGGAACATCTTGTATGCATTTTTTCTACTCTTGGTGAAGATTGTATCTTGTTGTCCCATTAAGTGGAATTTTTTGGTTTATGAGAGCAATGTTTAGAGTGATGAATATGCAAATGATTAGATTTTTTTTTCCAAGGGAATAAATCAAAGGTCGTGCGACAATGCTAAGCCCTAAAATATTCAATACTTGTTCAACAATACCGTGGAGACTGTCGTTGTGGTATCTTTTTTATTTTCTGGTGAAAAAACACTAATCTTTTCATTATAAAAAGGATTGTCCATATTTTGATTATACATTCTGTCTACAACTATTCATTACTTACTAATTTTGATCTTATTTATCCTCTTCCTATTCCAACTTTTTTTATTTATGTTCAAAAATTGTCATCAACTTTCATTTGATCAAAAAACAAGACCCATCTAGATAACACTAAGTTAATCAAGCAATAAAATCCCTTACAAAAAATCCTATATTGAAATCAGAATCCAAGTTTTGCCTCCTACAAAAAATTGATGCTTCCAACATTTACGAACTTTCCCTGTGCAAATTCATTGAAGTAGAACTTACCTGAATCCATAGAAATCCCTCTCTTGGATAACATATACACCATCTAGTTTTGCTCTTGATAAATGTGTTGAAATTGTATACACTGAAAGGTTCTTACCAAAGTTCTAATTCTCCTCATCCAATTGTTTAAAATCGGTGGACAAAAATTGGTATAGTCTTTGACCCATTCAATGATTCCTTTTGCATCTCCAAATACCTTAATCTTATCGATTATGAGCCACTTACCTACAATTAATACTCCCCATAAAGCTAAAATCTCCACATTATTGTTTCATCCATGTCCTCCCTCCCACCAAAAGTGGAAATACCTTCTAGTATCTATGACTATAACTACCCCATACACATAGACTCCTTTTACTTTCGCCATCAAAGAACATGATTGGAAATGTTTTCCACATATATTTATATTTGAGCATCTGAATTCTTTTGTTCTTCCTTAATGATCCCATATTATTGAAGAGTGTGATTTCCTTGATGATGTCTTCCCTGACCTTCACCGGGTTCTGATCAAATATAAGGGTGTTTCTACTTTTCCATATGGTCCACATGATCTAATAGGGCATATTTATGAACCTTATGTTATTGTAATACCACACCTTTTAACTTTAGTAACCCCCTGCACCCTTCCTAAGCCTTCCTCGCATGATGACAGGATAACAAAAGATGTACCGAACATTCCAGACTCTTCATACATATCACATAGATTCCTGGGCCATCAAAACCACATTTTTGAAGATTATTCCAAGTCCATATTCTATCATTGATAGAAAACCAGCATAAGCTTCGTATTCTATATGGGATGTTTCCTTTCCAGATGTTATGTGTCCATACATGACTAACATATTTTTTCTCGGCTCTAGGTAAGAGAAAATAAATGTCTTTGACCCTCAGCATACCCTTCTTAAGGCTTCCTCCCCACACCATTTGATCATTTTCCCCTTGATCTTCTAAACTGATCCCTCAACTTTTAATAATTGTAATATACCTCTCCCATTTTTCTGTGATATTGTCATATATTCCAAGATCTGTGGCCCTGATCCATCATTTTCGATCAATTCTCTGACCCCCTACCTGATAAATCAGTCTCAATAAAAATACTCCTTTCCTATGAATGATGTTAAGCAATTGTTCCAATAGGGCATGATTCCAAATCATCCCTTTAATAACATCTAGACCGATATGAATCCTTGAACCATCACAGGCCTTCCATCTAATAAATCATGATAGCTAATTAATATTATGTAACATACCTATCCAGATATAAGAAGTGTTAGATTTTTTCCTCGCTCCTCTACCTATCCAAGTAGAAAAATCCAGTCCATACATATATTTATCTTTTATAACAAGAGCCCAACGTCCCTTACCAGAAACCTCTCTCCACATGTTTTTGATGATCAAATCCCAATTATACGACGAGGTATATATAATATGACAACCACCATATTCAATAGGTCAAGCTACCTCTGTCTAGTTGAGCAGATGGAATTTTCTTTTATTATGTGTCCCTTCCCACAAGAATCGTCCCATAATAACATCAATTCTATGAATGATCTCCCTCGGAAAAAGGAATAGATGCATCCAGAAAATTGACAGGTTTTGTAAAAAAAATCAGCATAACTATTCTTCCTCCCATCGAAAGCCATCTATGTTTCCAACTCCCAAGTTTCTTCTGAAATCTACCAATCAGCCATTCCCAGTCGAAATTATAATATCTTGTAGGCTTCAGAATAAAATCTAGATAAGAAAAACCCTCATTAATGCAAATATAATTAACACCAAACAACTCTAAAATGTCTTTGCCCCTATATTCCTTTCCATCCACCCCAATTAGCAATGTTTTCCCCTCATTCATAGATTGCCTAGAGACCTGTCCAAATGATATAATAATCCTTAAAATGAATTCCCATTCCCAGAGAGATGATTAAACTCTGAACAACAAATCATAAAAAAACATTAAGTGTGTAATGGAAATTTGTCTGGAAATCCTAACTCCATAGATTTTTCCTTCCTCCCGGGCACTTCTCATTTTCCTACTCAAACAATCTATAACAAGCAAAAATAGAAGTGGTGAAAGGGCACATCCTTGCTATAAACCTCTAAATGCATGAAAGAACATAGTCAGAAATCCATTTCTTATAATCGCAAAGTTGGTGGACTTGATACACCCCCATAATCCAATTGGTATTCCGAATGGACATACCAATTTTGATCAAAACAAGTTTAAGAAACTCCCAATCAATACAATCGTATGCCTTGATGAGATCAACCTTGAGAAGGCAAGCTTTCTATTTCCAGGTTTTTATGGAGTGAATCATTTCTTGATAAATCCCAATAGCATCCTGTATCTTCCTCCATTATAAAAACCTGAATTGTTCCTCCGTAATGAATTTAGACAGTATCGGCTTGATCCTACAAGCAAACAATTTTGAAATCACCTTGTAGACCAAATTACAGAGGGATATAGACCTATAATCTGAAAATGTTTTAGGTCTCTCCTTCTTGGCAATCATCGCTATGAAAGTGGAATTAATAGCCCGATATACATACCCATCTATTCTCGCTTCTTTTGTAACCGCCAATCAATTCAGAATCATCAACTCGTTGAAATGAAGGAATAACTCCACTCCCCTACCATCTAGACCCAGACTTTTCTCTTTAGCAAAAACCTTCATAACATCTATCAACTCTTTACCAGTAATCGGTAACCCCATATATTCATTTCCCTGCACAAAAAACATTTCAGGAAGCAATATAATATATTGCAATTGTGACATAATCGGATGTGGCTGTGACGAGAATTGACATTTAAAATGTTTTATAGTTTCCTACTCGATTTCCTCTTGAGTATTATGTGTTTTTCCATAACCATCTTTAATATTCCAAATAGAATTTACCATTTTTCGACTATTAAAGTGTGCATGGAAGAATATTGAATTCTTGTTCCTAACTTTGTTCCAGGTAGCCCTACTCTTCATCCTAATATCCTCTTCATGTGATTTGAGAATGTCATTCCTCTTGCATTCTAAATCTATAACCCAGGCTCTATATTCATCAGAAAAGAAAAGAGGATCCGCAAGATCGTTTTAGTATTGAAGGATGACTTCAATCTCTATGATGTCTTTAGTCTTAGCCTCCTTCTTCTCCTTAATCCATCTCCTCGTTTCCACTTTCAAATATTTGAGTTTCTGACAAATAGAAGACATCTAGTTTTTTGTGTAGGAAAATCCTCCCGAGTCCACACATCATTAACCGATTTCCCAAAATCCTCTGACCACATCCATTTTAGATTGAACTTAAAAGGATAAGTTCTCCTCCTTATCTCTCCTTCCCAAGTAAGCATAATAGGCATATGATCTTAAATGTATACCATAATCGTACAATATCTAAGACCCGCATAAATATTATACATAGAAATGCGTATAAGTAATATATCCAACCTCTTAGAAATCCCTTTAGAATCTATGTGATTATTTCTCCATGTCGGTACAAAGGGAGTCGACATTATATCAACCAACACCTTTTCCTCTAGAATTTCCTTAAAATATGTAGATAAATAATCTATCTTTGCTTTAGATCCCCATACTTATTCCTTACCCACTGAGAAATTGAGATCACCTGCAACCATCAATGAACTCAACCTTAAAATGTCATATCTGGCCACTTTATCCCAAAAGAGTCTACATCCAATATATGGAGCATAGAAATTAACTATGGGAAACCTTTGACTAGTTCTCACAAAATGTCTGTAAGAATAATACCTGCACATGAAGCAAATGCCTACATTTCAAAAATTTGAGGATTCCATATAATTATTCCTGAACCACCAAAATGTCCATTCACACTAGTTGCACAAACATGCCAGTGAGGACAAATGGACAATAGTACCTCCCACATTTTATCCCTGGACGTCATCATTTCTTGAATTAAAATCATATCTAGTTTGTGTATCCGTACCATATCCCTAAGGGAGAGAATTTTTAGGGCCGATCCCAGACCTCAGATGTTCATTGAGATAATATTCATGGGGAACCATCGTCACAAGGAATTCCCCTCTAAGGGCTCAGGTTCCATAGAAATATGAAATAGATACAAGCAACCGAAGAAATGCCTCTGATCTGCACTTGTTGGTGCCAAAGTCACTCTCACAACAATTAATAAGAAAATTCATTTTCATCTTCCTTCATTAGCCTATTACTATCCTAATGATATATTTCCCATGTTACAAAAAGAATTGAGAAAGATGCATCTATGCGTCTACACCATGGTATTCAATGGAGCGAAATTTCTCAAGGAATGGATTTTTTATCACTTGCACTTGGGAGTGAAAAAATTCATCATATATGAAAACAACAACGGCGAAAATTTGTAATAAATAATATAATATATGGAAGAAAACAAACTATAATGTGTGGCAACATCCATGGCCTTGGGCTAAGACACAAGAAGCCAACTTTGCACACTGTGCTTTGCAAGCTGGAGATAGCTGGCATTGGGTTATGTTCACAGACATTGATGAATTTGTACCTTCTCCTCAATGGTTAAAGCAATGGCGCAATTCTGCTTCTAATTCCCTTGTACTATTTCTTATGAATAAAACAACCCAAATGATCAGTTCCAATGCTTCAACATCTGATGGTCCAGCCATAGGGAAAGTGTTTATAGATTGTAGGAACTTTGGTCCTTCCTATCTGAAAAATCCATCCTCCCAAAGTGGTGACTCAAGGATATATGTGCAAGAAAATTTAAGTAGTGTCAAAATTCCATAGTCCTCCTTGATACACTCTCTTATTCGTTATTGAATGTAATACATCATCACTTTGAGTTGAAGCCTGATTACTAGACTATTTCCCTAGCATCCTTAGAGGTTGTTATAAATCATTATAAATATAATGCATGGAGTGAATTCAAGGCCAAATTAAGGAGAAGGGTCTCGACTTCTATAGCAGATTGGAAAGAACTGAAGAATCCTTTGTCTCATGACAGTGCTCCAGGTCTCGGTAATGAGGCGATTGATCTTGTTGTATGGGAGAGCAAGTTTTGTCAAGTCAATGATACTACGCTCAAGAATTCACCAACAAAGTATTCTATGTAACTATAGGGCCTATTTTAGTCATGTTTTGGTAAATTTAGTTAATAATATATTTTCTCCACAGAAACCAGGCTTAGATGATGAGGGTGAATGCATGAATATGGATTACACTTTTAGGCCAAATGTGGTGATGAAATTTTAAAATTTTACTCTTTTATTGAACTGAAGCCCTGAAAATTCACATAAGCATTGTGAATTTTGATATGGAGTAAAAAGAAATTTTGGGGAGAAACATTTTGTCGTCTTAATGATATTTTTTGCAAAAGTTTTTAGTGTCATATAGTTTGTCAATTTTCCATTAAATGAAATTCTTTTCCTCACAAATTTCCACACATATTAAGAGGTATGTGTGTGTTCAGGGAGCATAACTTAGTCTAAAATATGTAATTTTAAAAAATTATATTATATGAACATGATCTACAAGAATATAACTAAGTTTTTTAATATCTTTTTTTTTATGAAAATTTATATATATATATTATATATATTATAATATATAATTATATATATATATATATATATATATTATATTATATATATATATATATATTATATATAAATATATATAATATATATTATATATATATATTATATCTATTTTTTTTTTTTGGACTTGGCGAAGTAATATTTCAATTTCATTTTGCAAACACGTGTTTGCGTAAGATTTTTTTCAATTGTTTAAATAAATTGAAAAATTAAGAGTACCCTTTTGAGGAGGACTCGTAAACAAAGATATTCATATTTTTTGAAAATTTTTCATTCTATATATTTTATGTTTTTGATTTTTTATTCAACCCATTTGAAATTGTCCAAAAAAATTTCAAGCATTATGTTCAAAAGAAATTAGATGAAAGATATCATATGAATTCAAAAATGTCAAACTCATATGCATTGGATAGAATATTCCTTCACAAATCCAACATGATCAAATTCGCCACTGAAAGACAAATTATGCTTGAATTCCACTAGGGTACAAAATGGTGTTGCAAAGAAATCTGCATAAGGGGAGTTAAAAAACTATTTTTAAGGCCCTCAACAACTTGATCGAGCACTTAAAAATCTTGTTCGAGCGCTTCAAGTAAAATTTGAAATAGCTCAATCAAGGTTTAACAAACTCTCAATCGAGCTTTTGACATGGTTAAACAAGGGCTTGATTGAGCTATAGCTCGATTGAGCCCTTTGAACCATAAAATCCTTGTTGTGTTTACGATAGGAATTAAAAAAAATATAGCTCGATTGAGCTCCTATGTAACTATGGATTACATAGGAGGTTAATCGAGGGTTTATTTTTAAGCCCTCAAACAGATCGATAAAGTGCTAAAATATTGCTCAATTTCCCTATTTTTTTCTCCCTCCCAACTCGTGCACTTGCTAAAAAGTGTAACCCATCTTCATGCATTCACCCATGACAGAAGTAGTGTAATGGGTAATTCATGATGAGGACGACTATGGATTGAACAAAATCTCAAGAGAATAAAAAATGTTATAAATAAACATGACATTCTGAAGCACATTATATATTTCCGAGTTTAGACTTTTGTGATCCATAATATTTAGAGAGAACTTTTTTCAGAGAAATCACATCGAATAATTTCTTGGAGCCAATGTTTAGAACCTTCCATTGTGGTTCATCATCAAAGCAAAGGTGAAGTATTTGATAGAAAGTTAATAGTTAACTTGAATCAGTGAATGTAGGTAAGAAATAAATGATATTTTGCGAAAGTCACTATAGAATCTCCAATTACCTTTTTGTATAAATTTCAATCATTGGAACACAATATGCAAGATGTTGTGTTGAGCGTTATCTTTGATATGGTATCAAAGCTAGTAGAGATCAAAGGGTTGTAGTCGTGAGGGGTTTCTACAGTGGTAACACGATGCGTGGAAGGTGTGGTGAAGTTTTTGCAGAAATCATCATCGTTGTCAGTGGAACAAGCCGCTACAAATCTTGCAAGTCTTATTATCATCGTTGGTGCTTCTATCCATTGCATTATAAAGCCCTTCAACTTTAACTCTTTGTGGATGAATAATTCCCTTTAATTTTTGCGGTTCCCAAAATAAAATAAAATTTTTCTTGAAGACCCCATGTGTTGTTAGCATGACAAAGATTTGGCTTGGTATATTATAAATATCATTTAATATTCAAGTGGGTTTTAAATGGAGGCAGGTTATTATAATTGTTCGAATGGAAATGTGATCTAATATATTTTTGAAAATGTACTAGTGGAAAGGGAAAAGACCACAACAAAAGCCTTGGTATACAAGCATTGGGTGCTCTTCTAAGGCGTAGTTTGAGGAGGCGGAGGAGTTGCCCGGAAAGTTATGGAAATTCTGGTCATATTTAGAGAAAATCCGGCAAGGATTTTTGTAAATCCAAGTTATAGTTGTTAAACTTCAAAATTTTAGCCGTCCTAGACATTTTTGATGGTGTTGAATCCATTTCCACCATCAAAAACAAAATTCAAACATTGCCTCTACAAGATTTTTTGAAATTTTTTTGCTCAGATTCTGGCCACTTTGACCGTCCGGGCAATTCCTCCGCCTCGTTAGATGACTCCCTCTTCTAATAGTGAAAATAATTTATTTCTTTGTGTTTGTTTTCCATGAAAAGTAAATTGAGTGTGGGTTAAAGTGTGATAAGTTTTTTAAAATAAGGTTTTTGAATATTTGCCTTTTTTTAAGTGGTGAAAGGAGTATATAAAAGGAAAAAAAAAGAGGTTGTTGGTAGAAATTTGTAATGGTGAAAAGGAGTTGCGGGTAGAAATTTCTATGGTGTGGTGGAAATATTTCTTATATTTGGTGTTTGGATCTAGTATTATTTGGTATCTAGGGCATTCTCTATTATTAATTGGAGATATTTAAAAATGTCAATTCTTCTGGCTTATATTTCTTTGAATGAATCCACTCAACTCGATGGAGGAAATTATGCAAACCAGAAATTTAGGTTGTTGACAATTCTTAAGGGTTATAATTTGTGGTCAATTACGGGTGGGGATGAGCCCAAACCCACTCACTACTACATTTAGGCGGATATTCTGACAGCAGATTCAGGCGGAATGGTTAAAATCGTAAAAATTGTTAGAAGTTAAATGATTTTTTTTCTAAAACCCCGATGACTGTCAAATATCTGATGATAGTTCTTTATTGGTTGAATATTCGATAATATACCGATCTCGTCGATTATCCACGTTTTCCTATAACCACTCCTGTCGTCGAATAACTGATGATAATTTTTTTACTGTCAAATATCCGACGCGATATCCAATATGAAAATGTGTTGTCGAAATTCCTATAAATGGAAAATAACCATTGCATAACATTCAATTCCACCATTAATGGCTTTTTACACTGACAATGTCTAATATGGGACCACTTTACATTGATCAGCTTGACTAATTAAAATAAATATAACATTAATACTATAATTAAATATAATAGTATTAATATATAATTAATATTACTATCTATAATATATTAATATTAATATTGATATAATATTATATGATTATAGTCTAAATTATATATGTGTGTGTGTGTGTGTGTGGAGGCCCTAGCATCATATAAATTTGACATAGCTGCTATATATATATATATATATTAGTTGTGATTGTTTTGAAAGGTTGTAGGCTTATTTTGAGGTTAATTTTTGATCAAAATCATCACTGAAAGTTTGGTGACAAAAAATGACACATAACATTCTTCAAGGAGACCAAGGATACGTGGGATCGACATCGAGGGCTTCTGAGAATGGAAAATGTTATTGCCTTTGTAGAAATTACAAGGGATTGAGGCTAAGGAGAATTATAATAAAATCAGCTAAAAAGCATTATAGAGACTATAGACACGCTAAGGAGAATTTCTATTGTAAATGTATTTTATAATATTCTTTTGGGAGGTTTTGAACAACATATTGATGTGGAATAGAGATATTATTTGATTATTTCAGTCAGGGTCATTTAAGGGGTTAGATCGAGTTAGGGGTTAATTAATTTATGGGCTTAGGGATAAGGGGTTATTGTTTAAGGGGTTAGGGGTTAAGGGCTTAGGGATTAGGGTGTAGGGGTTTAATGGCTTAGGGGAATGGGGTTGAGGTGTTATGAGGTTAATGTATGTTTAAGGGGTTAATTTGGATGTAGAGGATTTAAAGGTTAATGTGCATGGGGTTTTATAGAGCATTATTGATAAGTTTTTAAAGTATATTATGCAAAATATGACATTAAGAAAGAATATGATATTACAATGATGAACGAAAAATAAGATCAATATGTTTTTTATTATGGTCATGACTAGATATATCAGAAAGTGTCTCACTTCCTACATGTCAAGAAAAGTAACATCTTTTTTAGATTTTTTCAACATATTCTTAAATATCTTGATAAATTGCACAAGCATCATCATTGATTTATTGTCTTTGTTTCTTGGTATCACCTAAGCTGTCTTTCTCTTTGTCTTTGTTGTCTTTGTTTTCCTTATATATTATATATATAAACTATTGTTATATAGATGTTTCAATATTTTCTATATATACTAATATTACTTTAGTGATTGTAATTGTATAGTATCGCCCCCCTAGGGCATTGCTCGACGAGGAAGAAGTGGTTGTAGTACAAGCGTCTGTTCAAGAACATGGAGTGATTAATATTGAGGATCAAGCTAATGATCCTATGGAAGAAGATAATGATGTTGATAACACAGTTGAAGAAGATGGGACAAATATATTGATCTAGGAGACATTTACTAGTGTTGGAATGGATGATGATGACAACCAGAATGATGACTATGTTTTTGATTTATACGTACCTGAGACGGCAAATAAACCTCTTTATGAAGGCTCAAAAACAATTTTTCTCTCTACTCTATTATTGTTGGTCAACTTAAAGGTGGTGAATTATTTGTCAAACACAAGTGTGACACAACGCCTAAGGTATGTAATATATTTTGTGACATTTAGTACTATACACATGATAAAGAAATTATTTTTTTTTCCATTTTTTTTAATGTTAGTGTGTTGATATGCATCATTTCATTAATTTGTAACAAATGGATGCAATATGTATGATCAATATTGTTTAGTACATTAACCAATGCTAATTGTTTTTATGTTTTAGATTATTAGGTGAATTTATGTTACCACTGTCAAATGTTTTACCTCATACATCCTGAGATTTACATGCCATTATGAAATATATTGGAATGGAGTATCAAGCTATTCATGCATGCCATAATGATGATATTATCTATTATAAATAACATGCGTTGAAAGAAAAATTCCCAAAATGTGATTAGATTAGATATCAAACCAATAAAGTAACAAAAAAGGTGCCTCGCAAGGTTCGTTATATTCACAGAATTCCATGTCTATGACAATTGTTCAGGGGAAAAAGCATAACAAAACTTATGGATTACCATGCAAGGAATAGAAGTGAAGATAGTGTTCTTTGAATGCATGCAAATGGATCTGCATTTAGGAATATACAGGAAAACTCGCAAGAGTTTCTCCACCTAAGTTTTAATTTTTATATCTCTATGAAAGTATCCTAATTTTCTATTTCTTCATGCTTCTGTGCAATGATGACTTGACAAATGAGGAAGAATGTAGCCTCTTTACTATCATTTAGTTATTGTTCAACTCATTGATTAATATCTACATTGACAACTTGGGAGTTCCACCCTAACTTCAAACTTGATACTAAAATTTCCTTATCCAAATATGATGGAAAAATGCATAAACATGTTTTGGATTATTTGGTTTATTTCCACTCCAACTCCATTTCTTTCTCTCGCTCCCTCTCTCATTCTCTCTCCTCAATACTCTCTCTCCCTTTCTCTCCCACCTTCCTCTGTTTGTCTTTCTCTCTCTCTGCCCTCTAATTTTGTCAATATCTCCCTCCCTCTCTCCTTCTCTCCCCCCCTTCTCTCTATCTATCCTTCTTTATATCTCTATATATATGACCCATAAACATACATACTCTCTAATCTCCATCTCTCCCTTGTCACTCCCTCTGTCTCCTTCTCCACTTTTCTCTCTCTATGCCTTTCTTATTCCCTCCCTCTGTCCCCTTCCAACTCCATATATTTATCCCTCCTTATCTCCTCTCTATCACTCCCTTTCTCCTCCTCTCTCTCCCTTTCTCCCCTTTTCTCTCCTACCTTCCTCTCTCTCCCCCATATCTCTCTCTCTCTCTCTGCCCTCCAACCCTATCACTATATACCTTCCTCTCTCCTTCTCTCTCTCCCCCCCATCCATATTAGTGTCTCCCTCCCTCTCTCTCTCCCCCCCATCCATATTAGTGTCTCCCCTCTCCTTCACTCTATCACCATCTCTCCCTTGTCACTCTCTCTATCTCTCCACCTCTCTATCTTTGTTATTCCCTCCATACATATCTAGAGTTGAATGTATCATGGTATATTAATA
>APFE031109846.1:0-26593 GCA_000404065.3 Pinus taeda | reverse complement strand
ACCCTTCGGAGGATGTGCCCATTTGGACACATCCCAGGACCACTACGGAGGGTTTTTTCACATTTGACCATGAACTATCTGAGGAAGTAGAAGCCCTCCCCTACTTTTATCAATCCATTTCCCAACCCCATATTCCTCCCATCTCGCTCCTTGAAGGTGCTTCTGCTATCCAAGAGTACATCTCCCACCCCACCTTGTCGCATTCTCTAACTTTGGAAGAGCCTTCTCATCGTCTAGGGGAACAAACCCTAGGGGCGATCTACGATCCATATCCCTCTTCAGCCAGATTAAACAAACCCTCAGATGACTATAATTTGAATTCTACATCTCAAGCACCCGCCGCATCTACACCTTCGCGCGTTGATGGCTCCACCACTTGGAAATTTTATTGGCATCGACTCTATTCCTGGTTTCTTTGATTCCATCTTGATGAAGAACACATATGTGGCTAGGGTATCTGACTCTCAGGCAGCTGCACACCCTATTGGGGCTTCTGAAGTAACGAGTAACAGAACCAAAGGGGGTTCTAAGAGGAAGCGGTGACTTCAACTCTGGAGCAGTGAGACTTTCCTCAAGCTATCGGAGGATATACCGCTTCTTGAAACTATGGACTCGACGGAAAAGGTTCTTGTGGGACGAGTTCGAGGTAGGCACTACAGTGTGGAGCATCTACAGAAATGGATGATGGAGGTTTTGGGCCATCATATGATGGAACCCTCTAGAGTACAAACGTTTGTAAAAGGATGGTTTGCATTGAGGTTCAGTTGCTTGGTCCATACCAACTAGGTTCTCTCTACTATTTGGCACATAGATCAAGCCCCTGTGCTTCTACAACGATGGATGCCAATGTTCAATCCCGAGCTGGAAAGGGTTGATGTCGGGCCAATCTGGGTACGTCTCCCGGGGCTGCCCTTTCATTTCTAGACAGAAGAGGTCTTCAAGTGAATTGGGGATGCTATGGGGACTTACCTCACTTACGACGCCTCCTTTCAGACTACAGGGCATATGGCATATGCTAGAATCTTGGTACATCTAGACCTCACAGAGGGATTACTGGATCACATAAACATTCAATGGAGGAATGTTACAAGGAAACAAATATTGGATTACGAAGGTGTTCCCTTCAGATGTAGGCGATGCCATAAAGTGGGGCATCTCTTCAAGGATTGCCCACTTAATGGTGGGAAGCTTAGGAGGACAAATAAAGAGGCTCCACAAGAACCATTGGAGTAGGAGACACAAGTACATGAGGTACTGGTACAGGAGGAAAAACGTCGAGTATCTGAGGAATAGCCTCGGAATACAATATCCTCCACTAAGAGAACATTTGCACAGCCTGGCACTAAGGAGATGGCTTCGACACCTACACAGACCACCCAGAAGAAGCGAGGTAGGCCTCCCCACCATCCTCCTCCCCCGCCTCCTGAACAATCCATGGCAGCCTCTGGAGATTCCAATACTTCGGGTAAGAACATCACTCATTTTGTACCCTCACATTGCTTCTCTAATATTCATGATATTACATTAGCTGGACTTTCTTTGGGTTCGGTTTCAGAAATTACTTTGGCTGTTACAGCTCAGATTGACTGTGAGATAGCTCCCCCTCGCCCGACCATCTCATTCACCCCCCCTCTGTTGGTTTCACCCTCTTCGGCGCTCACAACCTTCTTGCCGACTCCTCCTGTAACTGGGTATCACACTTATTCAAAGGCTAGGAAATAGGTGTTGGACCATGTCGGTCTCGATATTATCCCCTCCCCTCCCCCTCCCAAACTTCATTGAGGTCGACCCTCTTCTCTCTTTAATGCAAAATCATAGGCAGATGTTCAAATTGCATTAGGTATACAATTCACTATTCCCAGGGTCCTTAGAGCCAGAGAAGCCCCCTCCGAACCGTCAACATGAAGATTTTATCCTTCAATTGTAGAGGGCTTGCTAGGCCTAAGAAGAAACTGCACTTCGTCGGTTAATCTACTCCGAATCACTGGACCTCATCTTTTTACAAGAAACCCTCGGTCCTGTTGCTGATATATCTCGCACTCTTGAGCATATACTACCTGGATGGAAATTTACTGGACTGGATGCCCATGGTAGATCTGGGGGTCTAGACTTGGGATATAATTCCTATTCTATCAAACTTCTTAATTGATGGGGAGGGGTTGGACATATTGGAGTGGATATACATTCTGCTGACCTGGGAATGACATGTAGAATCTTCAACATATATGGGCCTTGCCAAAATAGGCCTGAATTTTGGGAACATCTCCTAGGTTTGGATTTGTTCATAGTTGATCATCTAATTCTTGGAGGATATTTCAATTTCTCCTTAGAACACTTAGAGTCCTAGGGTCATCGTGCTCAGAGAGATACTCTCTCGGATTTTTTCTCTGCCACTCTAGAATTACACAACCTGATCGATATTCCTTCTCCCAAGATTCAGGTCACCTGGAGAAATAATCGGATAGGAGAGAATGGGTTGGCTAGATGACTGGACCACTTCTTATTCAAAGAAAATATTTTGGATTTTGGTCTTCATATCAGACAATGGTTCGGATCAGGGGGGATCTAGGGCCATCTGCCTATTTACATGGAAATTGATGGAGGCAGAGCAAAACCCAAGGGTCCATATAAATTATGCTCTGCCTGGCTCAAAGAAGCCTCATATATTAGCATGGTTACAAAATAATAGAAAGAAAATCCACCTGGGGCAAGGGGAAATTTCATAGTGGGCTTCATTAATAACCTCGCAGAGCTGAAGAAACTGTCCAAAATCTGGGCATATCACAAAAGAACTCAAGATGATCTCACTTTGAGACAAATTGAACTTGAGTTGGAAAATTTTGAAAAGGAATTGGGTGGATTGTACAGTTCAGAGGAACATAAGGAGAAGATCACATCCCTCTACACTTCTAGAAGTAAAATTCTTAAGGAAAGAGAAGAATCCTGGAGGCGACGAAGAAGGGCTATTTGGATGCAGGAAGGGGATGCAAATACCAAATTTTACCATAAATTCTCCAATGGGAGGAAGGCGATTAATACTATATGGAAACTATAGGATGAACAGGGACAGATTGCCAATACTTTCCCACAACTGGCCACGTTAGCCACCCCTCATTTCAAAAGATCATACAGTGCCCCCCAGGACACTAATTTGGCTGAGATCATCAGAGTAGCCCAATAGTTCCCTTGATATGTGGAGTAGGAAAAGGGCATTGAAGTGATGAAAGAAGTCACTCTGGAGGAGCTAGAGGACACATTAAAATGGTTTAAAAAGGACAAAAGCCCTGGACTAGATGGTTGGACTATTGAGTTCTACCTGGATTTCTTCTACATCATAGGTACAGACTTATTGCATGTTATTGAGGATTCCAAATCCAGTGGACACTTGGAGGCATCCATCACCTCTACTTTTATTGCTCTTATCCCCAAATCTGATAATCCGTCCTCCTTTGACAAATATCGCCCTATTTCTCTTTGCAATTTCTTGTACAAGATCATCACCAAAATCATAGCCAACTGGATGCGGCCCATACTATTCGATCACATTTCACCTAAACAATTTGCATTCCTCCAAGACAGGAAGATTCATGAGACTATTGGCACTACCCAGGAAGTTTTACATTCCCTCCACACCAATAAATGCAAATGTATGATTCTAAAGGTAGATTTATCTAAAGCTTTCGACAGAGTGAATTGGTTGTATATAAGAATGATTTTAACCCATTTTGGGTTTCCATTCAATTTCATCAAATGGATCATGTGTTGCATCACTAACATTCCGTTTAGTGTCTTGGTCAATGGAAGTGCATCCCCATTTTTTCTCTCACAAAGAGGTTTGAGGCAGGGCTATCCTCTTTCTCCGCTACTTTATCTACTGGTCATGGAGGGGCTCAGCAGGTTCATCAAGGAGGAACATAGAAGAGGCAGACTACAGGGTATCAAGATTATAGATGATTGCACGCTCACACACCTAATTTTTGTGGATGATATTATGATCTTTCTCAATGGAGGTATTGGAGACCTCACTAATATCAGGGCCACCTTTACCTTATTTCAGAAAGCCACGGGCATGACGATCAATGAAAATAAATCTACACTTATAGCAATGGCATGCACTCAGCATGAAATCCATTTTTCACTACACCGCTTCTAGTTTACTCAACTGGGTCTATCTGATGGACTGAAATATTTGGGGTATAAGCTTAAGCCCATAGGATACAAGATTTCTGATTGGACCTGGCTTATTGCTAAGTTGGAGAGAAGACTCAACATATGGTATCTCAAATATTTATCTTGTGCTGGTTGCCTTATGCTTATCAAGACCATCTTGGAAGCCAATCCTGTTTACTGGATGTCCCTGGCTTGGATTCCTAGAGGAATTCTAACTAGAATTCAAGCAATTTGCTGCAGATTTTTATGGAGGGGAAGTCAGCCAGGAAATATTTTTGCATGGGTTAAATGGGACGTCCTAAATCTACCAAAAAAAAGGGGAGGCCAGGGACTTAAAAAACTGGATGATTTTTCCTTTGCATTGGTGGCAAAGCTCGGGTGGCACCTAGTCACATCTAACAGCGTTTGGACGAGAGTGACTTCATCGAAATACATTCCCCCCTTACAGATCTTGGATTGGATCAAAAGACCGATCTAGAACACCTCCGAGATTTTGATAATCTGGAAGGTTGTCATTAAGGCTTTGGACCCGATTCGGGTAAGGCCTTACATGGAGGATACACTCGGGTCTCAGCGTTTGAATTGGTATTGACCCATGGGTTGGGTTTGGGAACACTCACAGACTGCCACCTGAACTGTTACAGCATCTCCAGGAGCACAATATCTCTGACATTGCTCATATAGCAGATGAAGCAAACTCTACATTTCTCTACCAGGCCTGGAAATCCACCCACCAACTAAACATTCCCCCTCAATGGCAATAGCTTTGGTAGGACTATACATAGGCTCTATCGTAAGCACATATCCGCATATCAGAAGGAGAAGATGAACTCATTTGGGCTTTAGCTAAATCGGGCAGATTCAACCCAAAGGATGGATACTTGGTCTTGTTGGAAACAAGGAAACCACAAACCATACAGGCATGGTGGAAACATCTATGGAAGTTGAAGGCTCCCCCCGGGAATAGGCTACTAATGTGGTGCATCTTGAATAATAAAATTCCCACCAGGGATAACCTACTGAAACGCACCTTACACAGTCCTCACTGGTGTTATCTGTGCAAAAGAGATAGTGAATCCGTAGAACACCTATTTCTTATTTGCCTGGAAGCTCGCAAGATATGGTCTCTGTTATCATCAGTTGTTTCTCCTCCTTGTGATTGGCTTGCAGATACAATCGATGTGGCATGGAATTTATGGTACTCCTCGGTGTCTCCCCACAAGCTACACAACCTCCCCTTGCTGTACTGCTTGCCCATTTTGATTGCCCGTAATCTCCTTATCTTTCAAAACACCCCTCCTCGCTGGCTATCATTGTTGCTAAGGTCATGGCTGATTTTTCACTCATCCCAGATGACCCCCCTCCCTCAAGGCCAAGGAACATTATGCTGGAAGTTTTTGACCCCCCATATACCAAGGGCATATTTTGACAGAGCCACTCAGGATTATGGATGTAGCGGAGGGGCCATATTACATATCTCTGCAAATCACTCATTCAACATGCTCCTGGGTTTTAGAAGAGGCACCAACAATTTCGCGGAGTTATCAACATAAAAACACCTTATACTTTTTTCTTTGGATAATAATTGTCGAGCCTTACAATTATTTGGGGATTCTAAAATTATTTGTGACTGGTTGAATAGAACCACTAGATGTTGGTCTTTCTCTTTGAGACATATTCTGGATGAGACTCTGAGATTGATTACTCATTTTGATTTTTTACTTGCAATCACATCTACAGGGAGCGGAACACAGTTGTTGACCGCCTTTCCAAAGAAGTTGTGCTCTGGGAGCCGGACATCTGGATGATCTGCGTACAGAATGATGGTGCCCATTATCAATACTACCATCGGTCTTTTATGGATATTATTGCATAGATTGCAGGGCATCTGATTTTTTCTTAAAGTTTGTATATATATTGCACTTCTAGACAATTATGTCTCTATCATATCATGTTTGTCTTGGTATTTTTTGGACTGTTACCTCCTTGCGTGGATTAATGGTAACAAATTTATTTTGAACTCTGCTACTCTGGTTGATGATAGCTATGTAACAAAACAATTTTTTAATATGCATTAGCATCTACAAAATGTAATTTCTTATATTAATGAAATTACGAATTTTTCCAAGAGAAAAAAAACAATATAAATATTAAAATAAATCCCTCTGAACATTTTGTTAACCTAGCACGAGTCCACCTCCGCCACCTCCGAGTTGTAATAGGAAATCATCTACCATCACCTTAGCTCAAGCCCGCCTCCGCCCACCTCCGAGCTATAAGAGGAAATCCCTCCTCTGCCATTTCCTAGCCCAAGCTCACCTCCCCTCACCTTCGAGCTGCAAGAGAAAATTTTTCGCCATCACCCTAGCCCGAGCCTACTTTCGCCCACCTCTGAGATGCAAGAGGAAAGCCTTTGCCATCACCCTAGCCTAATCCCACCTCTTCTCACCTTTTAGTTTCAAGAGAAAGTTGAACTCCACCATCGCCACTCGTTTACCTCAGCCCACCTCAGAGTTGCAAGAGGAAGAGTCTTCGCCCACCTCAAAGCTGCAAAAGGAAAATCCTTTTCCCACCTCTGAGCTGCAAGAGGAATATCCTTTGCCAACATGACATGACCTGAGGAGAAAAAAGATCAAGGGACTGAGGAAGAGGAGAGAAAGAGGATGAAAAGTATTTCATAAGTGTTGGATAATCCAGCCCCACCTCTGTGTTATTTCATATGTTTTCTTTTACATTCTACCGCAGTAGAAAATTGAATTTTTTCACTTATTGCAAACACATAATATCTAACATTAATAAAATCGGGAATGAATGAATAGGGCTCAATGTATAAAACTACGTTACACTTAGGGTATAATATGATATTACAACAACCTTTTTAACCTTTACCTAGCCATAACCTAAAACTATGGAAAACACCTCTTTCACCTCAATCAAATAACTTCAATCCAACTATGTGAGGAGGCTTGGAGTTTTCTGGAAAAAAAGTGTGGTAGAGTCCCACCCATAGACATCAAAACTGTCAGAAATTTTATTTTCTTCCAAGGTCTTTGAAACGTTGAAGAGTCACTTGTCGTGGATGCTTCTAGTGGCTCGACTTCCCTACCCTGGGTATGTACTATAGCTTTGTCAAATGAAACCCTCACGGTACTAAGACTAGCATGTCCTACTAACTTGAATAAATAATTGTATATAGGCATCACTTGTACCATAAGGCAAGGGGGAAATTTAGCAGTTTCTATCATAGATTTTTATAGTTATGTAACATTCGTCCAAGAAACACATCATACTTCCAATGACAATTGCTAGTTATAGTGTACACTATTATTGGTGGTAGTACTGAATTGAACTAGGTTTTTCTTTGTAGTGAAAGGATATTAAGCCTCGCTAGAGGATTTCATGAAGGAAACATCTTGATATAACAATATTATGCTTTTTAATTGTGGTATGGTTCCAAATTTGTTTATGCATTAGATTAAATTTTGACATACTTCAGTTTGTGTAAATATGATAATTTTGATCAGCACAGAAGCTAAGAATTGGTTCTTGATTTTTAACTTGCTTACTACTTATTTGTTTGTCCTGAGAGGCTTGTTTCTCTTTATAATGAAAATTTGCATGGAGTTTAGAAATTGTTATTTACAGTGTGTTTTGAGAGCCATTGAAATAAAGTTCTAGATGATGAAAATTTGCTTGGAGTTTAAGAATTGTTAGTTACAATGTGTTTTGAGAGCCATTGAAATAAATAGGTTTTTTGAGGGATAAATTAGGCCTCTTCTAGGATTACCTATCCTTTTGGTAGCTTCTAGACCAATCATTTTACATGGAATATATTTCCTTTCTTTGATACATGATCCCCTCAAGGGAATTTACATCATGACCTTGACTTTAATTCTTCTTCACAACCCAAGAGCACTTAATGGGTGCTTTGACCTAGGACAAATAACCAATGGGCAAGAAATCCATTTCATAATAAACTAATTTTCTTTTTCCAAATAAATATTTTATTTTCTTTCTTTTGACAAGTACAATAATTACATCTAGTCATGACATCATTAAAATTATGAAGATCGACGCTAGTTACTTTTTCAACAAAGCTTACTTCAAACCCTAACAATGTTCTTTTGCAATAACCTTGAAAAATTATTCAAAATTATAATTCAACCAAATTATAAAATAACTTATAGTGATGACAATGTTATTTAATAGAGCACGTGGGGAGGTTAAAGAGAGGAGTATGCAAAGCCGACTTATCTCTGATCAATGCTACATCAATGTAACCTACTTTTTAGGATGAATTATTTTCAGTATTTCGTCTATGAATATTAGTCGTGCTAGGTTACCAAGATCTCCAATGAGTCAACAAGGTTGACCTTACAAAGAATGTAACTTCTCTAAATTCCAGCTTCACCAATCAAGTCTACAACTTCAGCTTCCAAAAAATCGAACGTGCAGTGACCCAATAATCATAGAAACTCTCACGAGCGGGCAAATAATAGTAGGAGATCAAACTTATTTTTTTTGTTGAGATTCTTATTTTCTTTGTTAGGGTGACTTATTTTCTTCTAGCCTCCTCACACTACATTTCTATTTAATATCAAATGCCAAGATGTGTGTCATTACAGGAGGTCAATGCCCTCTTATTTATAGTCTTCACAAGGGATATAGTAGGCCTCTCTAGGCCTACTTTATCATGGATGGCCAAATTGGTAATGGGGTCTTTCTAAAGTTTTCTAAGCATCAAAATAATATATTCTTTCTTGATACAGGAGCCCAATTAGGTCTATTACATCATGAAATAAACTTTGACTCAAGACAAAAACCTTAGAGCACTCAATGGGCGGTTAGACCTAGGAAGAAAAAAACTTTGAGCATGAAACCCATGCTTTAGTAGACATTTTATTTTTCTTTTGATAAGTACATAAGAGATACATCATGTCATGATCTAAATACAATTCTGAAGACCAATACTAGTTACAACTTTCAATAGGAACTTCACATGTTACAAAGCTTCAATGTCTTCTGGGGCAGATTTCTCCTCAACTAAACTCGTCTCTCCTTATTTTGTACTTCACATTTCTTCTTATCTGCAAAATTGCTCTAAAATGAAGTGCATGTGTGATTTATCTCAAAGTAGGTTGAATGTCTACTTTTTATAGCCTTCCAAGTGCTCTTTAAGCCGAATGGGAGGCCAACTTCAGCTAACTAGCTCACTTATTCTTGGAAGCACTATAAATATTTTTCCAAAATAAAAAATGATTATCGTTATTTGATACAAGTTCCCAAATGGGTCTTTACATAATGGAAATGAACTTTTGACTCAAGACAATCCAATAGGCATGCAATGGATGCTTGACATATTAACCAAAGACTCAAGCATGGAACCCATGCTTTATAAAATTTTCTTTTTAACATTTTCTTTCTTCTTTTGATCAATATATAATAATTACATCATGACATGAGACAAATGAAAATTATGAAGACCGAAACTAGTTACATTTCCCAATAGATAGGAGCATGTTGATTCAACTAATCCATAGGAGCAACAATAATTATGTTTCAATTTTGAGTTTCTCGCTCATTTTGGGACAAAGTTTCATTTGATACACAATGAAAACAAGAGAAATGTGGTTCATGAGGTATTTTCATGATGATATTGTCTAGCCCTCTAAGTGAAGTGAAACAATATCTCCAAGGGAAGCGAAACAAGATCTCTTCAAGTTGATGTCTCTTCTAGGCTTTCATGCTCACCAAGGAAACTTGCAACACCTGCTACAAGTTTGGACCTGAGGAAACCGTATAAACCCTAGGGTATTTGCACGTGTGAACATTATAATAAAAATTAAAAAAAATTTAAATCTTGACGTGTCTTTCAATAGGTCAAAGATCCATCTTTATATGGCCTTTCCAAGAGGCTCCATTAGCCCTCTCTAGGCCGACTTTTCCTTGGCTATCCGACTTGGCCTTGGGATTCTTCTAGACATTTCTAATTTCAAAATATTTTTTCTTTCCTTGATACAAATTCTTGAAAGGGTCTTTTATAATATGGCAAGGACTCTTAAATCATGAAAAACCCTAGGTGCATTCAATGGATGCTTGACCTAATGAAAAATTCACTTGAGCATGAAACCCATGCTTTAAAAAAATCATTTTCTTTCTTCTTTTAATAGATGAAAATGAATTACATCATGTCATGAGTCAAATGACAATTATGAAGACCGAAACTAGTTACATTCTTCAACATATCGAAGCATGTGGGTAATTTTTTGTAATGGAATATTAAATGCTATCAGATTATGTTGAGTTCTCAAGTTATCAAGTGAGTTCGTTGGTTAGGATGAATAGGTTCTCAATTTCTCAATTTTTTAAGTCTTCGTTAAATATTTTAAACGCAAAGAACTTCCTTATAACTCACTTGTACTAATATAATGTTCTTGTGGTTTCATCAAGACATTTCTCAACATCCCTTATGACACTCGCCAACAATTTCTCTCACTTGATGGAGTGGTATAGGACATTCAACCAAATAGGTATTCGTCTATCTTCATCGAGTGATGAAAGTTCATGTAGGATAGAAGAAATTTACCAAACATCTATTACATCATCCAGCAGGTGAAGATCAACTACAAGTGAAAATATTAGAAGAAAAATCCATATATGCATGGAAATTTTTCTCGCTAAAGGGGGGCCATGTTCTTATGATAATGAGAGCATAGATGACATTGAGGCACCCTTGAGTTACAAACATATAGTGAAACAATGGCCACCCAAGGATCTTCCTGAAATAAACATTGATTTTTTTGTCGATGAAATTATATATTGCATTGCTCCATCGCCATTACATGATTTGGGGTGATTTTCCATGGATGGCATATAGGTATGGTACGAAGGATTAACTGAATTGATGGAGTATGTTGAACCTTGTTATAACTACAATGATTGGATACCACTAGTCCAATATACCAAAAATATGCAAAGATAATGAGCACCCACAAATTATATACAACTAAAAGACAATGATGAAAATAAAGGCATAAATATGTATATTGATGGAAGGCCAAAAGAAGCAGGGAATTTTGCAGGGTTTATAAATAGTACACGACCTAACACCACAAATAAAAAACCTAATTGTATATTCAACGGACATGAAGGAAACCTTGTATTCGTATGTGTCATCAAAGAGCTACAGGGGAAGAGTTTCTCATTAATTACAATTTGAACAGAATAAATACAAATATTGCTATTATGGGGGCGATATGTATTCAATTTTACCCAACTTGTAAGCAATGTCTATCGTATGTTATGATTTTAATTTACTATGTGAAGTTTCTATATAAATTTAGACATATGTAAATTATTGGTTTCTTATTAATATAATGATGGTTAATTGTGGATGAATTGACAATTACATTTATTTGATAAACATGGTGATAAGGGGAGGCACCACCCTTAGAGCAGTCCACAAATGCTCGTGAGGAAAATGTTACTACTGATGAAATTTTTATGTCTATCGATCCAATGTAAGAAATAAGGAATCTTAAAACCAAAGAAAATAGGAAACTTAATTCTTTAGTTTTGATGGAACCTCAGACGTATGAGATAAAAGAAGAAAACAAAAACTTGCTGCAACAATTTCGTTGGTATGGGGTGAGAAACTCATTTAATTATCCCATTTATTTTTTTATGATTTAGTTATCTCACACTTTATACAAAAACTCTTTATTTTACGATTTTTTGGTAGAGTACGATCCTCATGATATGACTATGGGTCAGGCTGGCATTGGTAGCAGTGCCAATGCTCCACCTATGAGTGAGTCACAAGTCATTAAGATCAGTAAAACCGCTCAACCATCCACAGTGGGATCTGTGGCCCCTGAACAATGTACGTCGGGATCTACACATGATGTTGTGGATGCAGAGAATGATACGATTGCATATTTCGAAATGAGCTTTCCTGGATCTTCTCATGTTACTAGCATGGGATCACTACCTATCACATTTTTGGTAGATGATGAAAATGTCCTTATGAAAATATAGAAACTTCCAGGTATTTATGAATTTTTTTAAAATATTAAGTACAACCTAAATGAAATTAACGTATAGTCTGATATTATTTTAAACTAATGATAATATCGTTTTGCACGAAATGATGTATTTCATAGGATTTTGTATGACATCATCTTGGAAATATTTGGGTCGGCCATTCGCACAAATTGGAAATCCCTAATTTCCACGTTAAAAGACGAAATTATTAACAGGATGGTTCGCCTGTTTGGTGACGGTACCTTCAACAAATTTGGAGTTATCTCAAAGGTAGGCCTACATTTAAAATATTTTCAAGACTAGTATAGGTCTCAATTGGAAAGGGCTGGGTCACATGAGAGCCCTCCATCGATTCTAGAGATGGAGTGGAGAGCACTTATGGCAGATGCACACGAGAAGGAACTTCGAAAAGCAGGGAAGAATCCACCTAGACTAGGAAGGTATGAGGCACTTGTAATAATGTGATTATGATGCTTTATCATCATTGCGAAATATCATCAGGTTTTTCAATGTTTCAAATATAGGCTACCAGATACTTCCAAACCCACATAGGTTAGAATAACCAAATACAGGCAACATCATCTTGGCCTGGGTGGTTACTCTAAACTGGCCACAAAAATTGTAAGTATATAAAAACATAATTTTCATCCAAATTATAAATTGTTAAAAATTTTAATTTAATATCATAGAAGAAGAAAAAATCATGTTCTAATGCAAAATTGCAAGGGACACAATTCAAAGAGGCTCCCATGGAGGAAGGCCTAAGGCTTCATTTCAAGTACAACTATCAAGCCATGGTTGAACAAAGAACAAGATTGGTGTCTTCATAGTCTTCCAGCACCCAACATAACACTGAGGAAAATAAAAGAAACTAATAGCATTTACAAATCATTACTTATGTAATCTATTGTTTATTATTTTTTGCCATAAAGTAGCATGCTTGATTGTAAAAAATAAGCAAGCAATGTAGATAAAACACATGAGCCTACTGACGGTAGAGTGCAGTCTGATGTTCAGCTCAATACTAGAGGTATTTCATGCGTTATAAAAAAATTGTAGTATGGAATACAATTAAAAATATTTAAATGCAAATGATGTATCAATTATAACCTTTCTTGTTTCTACATCAGAGCATGTACGAGATGTGGCTAGAGAAGAGGAGGAACATATGACCACATCCGAAAGTATTCTGCTTCCCTCCACTACCAAAGTAGGTAAAGAACACTCTACTACTCTTTTTATTAATAAAACATTTTAAATAATAATAACTATAAATATGAATTTAACATTTCTTATTGTAGTTGATGCTCGGCCCCACTTACAACAACATAGTTGTAGGACTAGGCCAGAAACAAGAAATATTACACTAGATACTAGAACAACTGAAGGGGGCCAAGATCAAGACATCGTCATTAACTTCATAAAAAAAGAGAAAGAAACATGATAAAAAATGACTGGACTTGTTTATTTAGAGTCTGTTTTTTTGAGTGCCAATTTATTTACTGAGAGGTTGAATGCCTCATGGCATGTGCAGATGTAACTTTATACTATATTAATAAAATGTTGTGATTTTGTTGTTGCAAAAAATTAGAGTGATTTTGTTTCATATTATCTAAACATATTTTTTTTGATACAAGGAGGGTGTATAATACCATATATTTGATAAATTCTTGGTATAAGTCAATTAACTTCATTGTAACACCCTCCTCCCACATTTACCCAAGCTAAGAGATCCATCGGGGTAAACATGTGAAGAATAGTTACTGTTATATGATTCAAATTCCCATGTACAATTAAGGAAGTGGAACTGATAAGACAAGACCAATATGACCTTCCTTAGGAGCTACAGAACCTTCAGGAGACAACCAACCCCTGTAGGTGTCTAACCCCTGAGACAACTTAATGTGATGCTGAACTAGCTCCCCATTTGCTCCAATGACAAGAATTCCATGTGTCTAAGACCCTCCAATCACTCCCACAACAAGGCATCCATGTGACTATAGTCCTTTTTAGGTAGTTCTGTGCCAAGGACCCTAAATTATGAACCACTTTTTCAGGGCTAAGACTCAAGCCTCTATCCAGAACTTCATGAAACTTACAAAAATGGTAGATAATAATGAAGTAAAGCTACTAATGCAAACACTTGAACAAAGACTTGACCTGAACCTACCAACCATGACAGGAATTTTTTCAAACATATCATAAACATGTAATGTATAGGTCATAAATACACATATGAATATAGGGGTCTCATATTTATTGATAATAATTAAGAAGGATTGATGCCTCCTCATAATTGCTACAAAATCATATATTAAGTAATTCATTAATTAACACTACATCTAGTAATCAAAACATGATGGGATCCATAACTCAAGTCTGTCATAAAACATGTTTATAACCAACAAATAACTAGATAAATATCAATGATGAAACCACCATTAAAGCCACATAATGAAAAGCACATTTACTCATGAAATACCAAAGGAAAATGAGCTTATTTTAACATATGAGAATCACAACCAAGTCAGGGACTTCCACATACCACCACAACATAGACTGGGTTGAACCAAATATTTCTTTCAGCGAATCACCCCTATGTTATATTCCAATCATGAATGTGGAATCTCATGGAATAAACCAAGAACACCAAAACATGGCTTCCAGAGGCCAAACCACCTCAACCCATAACTAGTGATTCCACATCACAGTCAAACATCACTAAACATCACCCGATTGGTCTCCACCCAAGCTGCCTAGGGCTCTAGAGATTTTTTTCCAACTAAGGCTTCTAGGACTTGTAACTCAACCCACAACTGTTGTCGGGATCCAAAGCATTTTTCCAACTAGGACGGGCCAGTACTAGTAACTCAACCCACCAAGGGCTCTAGAGAAATTTCCAAACCAAGGATTCCAGGACTAGTAACACAACCCACAACCGCTACCGGGCTTTAGAGCATTTGTCCAACCAAGACTTCCAGTACTAGTAACTCAACCCACCAGGGGATCTAGAGCGTTTGTTTAACCAAGGCTTCCAGGACTAGTAACTCAACCCAAGTTATTACAGGGATTTCAAAGCATTTGTTTAACCAAGGCTTTCAGGACTAGTAACTCAACCCAAGTTGTTATAGGGATTTCAAAGCTTTTGACCAACCAAGGATCTAGGAACTAATAAATCAACCCACAACCATAATGAACATGAGCATGAATCAGAAAACAAAAGGGAAAAGCCCCAACACCATGGCTATCCAGAAATTGGCAAGGCTAGGAAAAACCATTGCCAATCCAAGCAATCCTTCATGCCAATGACAAATCATAACTAAGAAATCATATGCAAGTGTCATGCATTACAAAACTGGCAAGGAAACTATACATGCAACTCACTACCTGCAAAGAAATATAGATATAATTGTTGATCCCTCTATCCACTATTTTCCTTTGCCTTCTTGCTCCAAATCCAAAGTATGCCACACTACTCCAAGAGTGCTCCAAGAAAACTCTAAGTATGCAAGAGTATGAGAGAGAGAATAGAGTAGAGAGCTCCAAGCTAAAACTAACAATATCCTATGAACTGATCCTCAGAAGCCTTTTTATCATTAACGCCTCTATTTTCTTCATTTTCCTCTATTTTTCATTCAATTTCTTGCTCATGCAAATCTGTGACTCTTCACCTTCATTTTCTCCTATTTTCCTTTATTTTCATAAATAAAATGCCAATTAATGCCTCTTTACCTTTCCAAATCCTTTTCCAATTTCCTTAGCCATTAATAAACCAAAGTGACACCCCACTAGGATGTTTTTCCAAACGTTCAACTTGGAATTCGTGTCCCATGACTTTGGTCTTATATTTTTTTACATGGAAATTCAACCAATTGTTGTTACATCCATTACGAACACTAAGATCCTATAATCAGATTCTCATGTTAAACTAAGCCTTTACACAATTTGTGCCCATGATAAGTCAACCAGCCACTAATTTGTATAAGTATCACACTCCACCATACACTACCACACTCCTAATTTAGGTGCTAGTCACTCCTTCTTCAATGCCTAATCACAACAATTTGTGATTACGATGACAATTTAAGTACATATTTGTGTAATTTACAAGATGGGATATATGAATTGTCGTCCCTAAATTGTAATTCAATGATTATAACCTTAAATGGGGTAGCACTAGTCTATCTCATCATCTCAAAATGACCTGAAATATGAAAAATTACAGTTTTTGTCATCATCACTTCACACTATCCCATGAATGGCCCTTTCTATAGATTATATGCATGAATTTATGGAATTCCATCCCCTCTACCTATCCTATTATTGAATGTGACAGCAGGTGAATAAAGGAAAATTGACATATCATTTTTGACAAGATTCCATACTTATAAATTGTACTTTGTTCACTTGTTCTCACAATCAATCATAGGCTAGGTGGAGGGGATGGTATGAAAGAAACCCATGCATATAATCTGTATAAGGGGTCATCTATGAGACAATGTGAAGTGATGATGACATATATGGTAAATTTTCAACTGTCAGATTATTTTGAGATGATGATGACAAACCAGTGCTAGTCCATTCAAGGTAATGATCATTCATGGGTAATGTGAGGAGGACAATTCATACATCCCATCATGGAAATTTTACTCATGTGTACTTATTATCATCATAATCACAAATTGTTGTGAATTGGAAACTAATATATGTTAGAATTTTGTTAGATTAATATAGATTAGAAAATTAAACCAATATATATAATAGTTACAATAAATATAGTAGAAAATATAGTCTCCATTCCAATAATGTCGACTACACTCTTCCCTAAATATTTTATTCAAACACCTCTTATCTATTCCCCTAAACCCCTGTACCTTTAAATTTGGTATGTAACAACCCCTGGTTAAAATTTCATGTAATAAAAGTTAATAAAGGGGAAAAAAGACCACAGTTAAGGAACACTTATTCCAAGTTGAATGTTGGGCAAAGATATCCTAGTAGGCATCACTAGAAGTTTTTATGGCTAAGGAAATTGGAAAAGGAAATGACTAAGGCATTATACAGGAAAAAAGGTATTTTTGGCACATTTATTTATGAAAATAAAGGAAAATAGGAGAAAATTGAATGAAAATAATGGAAAATGAAGAAAATAGAGGCCTAATTGATAAAAAAGGATTTTGAGGATCAATTTCTAAACTTTGGCCAGTTTAGTTTTGGAGCTCTCTCATTATTCTCTCTTTCTCTCTCTCTCACACACACTCTTCTGACACTTAGAGTTTTCTTGGAGCATTCTAGCTTTGGAGCAAGGAAGGGAAAAGAAAGAAAAGGAAATGAAGGAAAGAAAGGATCAAGCAAGGAAGAGCAGGATCAAGTAACTTCAATAGGAATACTTGTAGGCAACATATTGCATGTTTGATTTTGTAGCTGGTTTTTACATGCATGGCTTTACATGTTGGTATATGGTTTTCTTGCTATTGGTGGCATGATTTTGTTGGGTTATGACTATGTTTTTCAGCGTTGCCTTTCCTTTTTCTGGATACCCATGGTGTGATGGGATTGATTTTTTAGTTTTGAGTTTTGGAATTGTTGGATGGATTTGGAATCCAGGGCGGAGGTGGTCTCAGAAAATTCCCAAATGCCTATGAATCCCTTGACCAGATTTGGTGGGATACACGGTAAAGTTGAGGGGGGAGTCTCGTTTTAGGGTCTAGTGATCCTGTGTGGATTGCAGCAAAGCTTGAGCAATAAGGAGACAAAAAATTCCTCAAGGATAGTGAAGGAGACCAGAGGCATTCGAAGCTCGGTTTGGTTTTGTGATCTTGGTGTCAGTTTGGTAAGATCATGGTTTCATGAGGGTCAAGGTGGTTTAACCTCTGGATTCCCTTGGTTGTTTTTGGATTGGTTTATCCATGAGATCCCACATTCATCTTGGAATATGGCACGAGGGTGAATGGCTAAAAGAAGGATTTGGTTCAGCCATGTCTACGGTCGGGTGGTACGTGGAAGTCCCGAACTTGGTCGACTTTGCCTATGTTTAATAAAATTTAAGTTCTCTTACTTTTGTACTTGTTAATATGTGGCTTTAATGGTTGTTATCTCATTTTTATTTTCATGGTTTATTGTTGTTTATAAGCATGGTTATATAACTAGTTATTATCATGGTTATTTCATGTATTTACTTGTAACTGAAAGGATAATGGATGCAAGACCTATTTGATGTCAAAACAGTTAAGGGAAGAGGGTGGTGAGCCTTCTTGTCAATTTCCATATGAGTTATCAGTCATTTATGCTCCTGTAGATTGCATTGATGCCAAGTGTTTGACAAAATGTCAGTCTTGGTTGGGGATGGGCAAGCTTAGTCCTGGAGTCAATTTTGATTTGTAAGTCTTGTCATAACATAATTTATGGATTCTAAAAGCTACAAGGGTTTCTGGGCAATGACTTGGATTTTGGGCTTGATAAGTGGCACAAATATCAGAGTCACAAGCACAGTTTTGAGTAGAAAATTCCCTGGACACTCGCATACCCATGTTGTGCATGCGTCCAAAGGTCCTTAGACACACCCGTGTCCATATCAAGGGAGCGTCCAGTGGTTTAGTAGTCTAAAAGTTCAGTGTGACCCAGGGGTTGGTTAGGGGAATGACTGGGATGCATTCTACGAGTCCTGTAGCAGGTGCAAAAGGTTTGGTATGGTGTGTTTCATTGATTCCACTTCCTTAAAGTCACTTAGGAGGTTGAATCATATCATGGTAACTTCTCATCTGATGTTTACCCCGGTTGGCCAATTACTTGGGTAGATGTGGGAGGAGGGCGTTACATGGTAAAACAGACACAAAGAATCTCCATATTTCCTTTTGATGTCCTCTTCTTGGAATATACAACATTCAAACATTGTAGCATCTCCACAATCCAATAGTGATTCATGTTTAAAAACAAAATGACAGACGTTGAAAAAACCTAGAACTGGCCTTCAAAACTTTAAAAAAGGAAATAATTACCACAATATCAAAATGAAAAAGTACAATTATGCAAATACTTCTCAAACAAAGCATCAATATTGATAAAGATAGCCAATATTGCCTCCTGTATTCACTAGTGGCATTTGGGGCATCTATGAATTCCAAACATACTCATGCATAGATGCCATACACATTACTAGTGGAGATGGGAGGCAATTTTGGTTGTCTTGACTAGTATTGATGCTCTGTTTGAGAAGTGTCTACAAAAATACACTTTTATGTTTTGATATTGTGGTAATTGTTTCCTTTTTAAAATTATAGTGTCAACTAGTGCACGAGGTAAAAAGAACTCTAATGCTATTTTTATTAATAAATAATAATAATAAAATATCATTTTAACATTTCTTTTTTGTTACAACTGATCACCCTTTTGCGGCAGCCTCAAAAACATCATGAGTACATGAATAGGCCATCAAAAATAAAGAAAAATAAAAATAAATGATTGCAATAGTTATATCATTAGGAACATCACGTACCATATTATGAAAACATATTTTTTATGATAAACTTTTTTGAGATGAATTTTTTGTGTCTATAATTAATGAATGAACGAATGAATGTTATATGTTGATGACTAGTTGCTATATTTCTCTTTATGGACATGATGTTGTTTCATATTGTGTAAAAACATTTTTATGATAAAATTTATTGAGATGAAATATTTTGTGGATTTATGGATGAATGAATGTTTGATATTTATTTTTTTATGTATCTTAATGTCTTTCTTTCAACTATTTCCTATATAGAAAATATAATGGGTGTTGGGGAATTGATAGTGATGTGAGGGGGGGAGGGGCCATAAGAGCTTCCACCTTCACGTGGTTGTCCCTGTTCAGATAATAAATTAGGATTTGGATAATCTTGGAGAAAAACACCCTCAATTCAACAAAGCAACAACAAAGTCAATGTTGACTTTATTACTGCTTCGTCAAGTGGAGGGAGGTTTGGTCCAGGATTAAGCTACTCCAACAATTTATTCTGAAAACCAAGAGGATCTCATTCGGGTATTCAATGATGAAATTATTTTTAATTATTATTTATTAATGCAATTAAATTTAATATTTGGTAAAATTTAATCTAAGTTTTCCTCATTGGTCTCATGAATATGTGTAGGAAAACTAGTTTCAATTTGAATGTTGAAGTGGAACAATTATCTGACGCAAATAGATCAAAATGGTATGGGTTTAGGTGAGACAACAATTTTTTTTTTTTGATAGTTGTGTTGTATGTCTTGGTCAAGTTGGAGTTACATAAAGTTTTATAAGAAATAACAAATTTTTCCATGAAAAAATTTCATGTCGTATTTGTTTTTCTTTGACAATTGCGTTTGTATTTGAGTGAAAGACCATAAACTATCATTTTTCATGTAGGGCACTAGGAGAAACTCTTACTCTATTAATTCAGCATAAGGCACTGGTATGATTTCCTTCTATTTTATTAATTATTTATCACATCAAACTTCTCCTCCTTCCTTTGTTTTGTAGGTACTTTCATTCACATATCTAGATTTGAAATATTAACTAAGGTTGGAGTCATATACATGAAGAAAAATCGTTGAAGTACTACTCAAATTGACCCCACCAAGTGCTTGGTTGCCAGGTGTGTGATTTAGTTTTTCATTGCATTCGATTTCAAGCAATTTTTTATTTATACATTGCAAATCTTCCAAGACCATAAATGTTGAGAAAAACTAGGGAAAACAGAATTATGGTTCCTTTTATAATGTTTTCTCTTGTTATCTTGACAATTATTGTGATATAATGTAAGTTTATTGTCATCATTATTATTTTGTGTTCATCATCAAAACAATGTCAATAAAGAAGATCACAATGAAAACAAGAGCACCAAAAATAGGCTCCTGTAATAGTTTGTATTACTTCTTAAACGAATGCTTCACTTCTCTCCTTCAAATGTTGAAATAGTAAGTTATTTATACTTACTGGTCATTGTGCATTTGAGTTGATATGAAAAATTTGACTTGAAGCCGACTTGTTGGCTTATAATGAAGCTCGACTTGATTATATTTTTTTTGGAGGCTAACTTTGAAGGATGAATGGTAATCGTTTTGGGAGAAGGAACTGATTTGGTGGAGGAGATATTTAGGCACAAACATTTTTCCTCTTTTGACCTTAAGGAGCCAAAAATGGTCTCTTACAAAAATGACTTTGACTTTGACTCAACAAAAATATTAAAAGCCTACAATGGAGGCTTGACTTAATGACCATTGACCCAAGCATGAAACCCATGCTTTAATAAGTGAATACAAATAATTCTTTTTTTTTTCTTATGACTCAGATACAATTATGAAGACTGACACTAGTTACATTCTTTAACGCTCCCCCTTAACTAGGGAGGTATTCATAATTTTTACATATAGGTACAAGTATGAACTAAAAATTAAATGAGCTACAAAGATAATGAGTCATACTGCGTTGCATCGCTTTTGAATTAGATACTTGACCATGGGTGGGACTAAGGTGTGTTCTAAGCTTCAACCACTATAGATACCATTGGGCTTCCACTCTAACACCAACCCAGGGATCTAGGTGCATATCCAAGGTGAAATCTCTATGAACAACGCAACCCTCCTTACTTCAGGATCTAGACATCAACACATGGGTGGACCAGATGTCCTTCCAAGCATCGGGCACTTAGCCCCAGATGCTTAAATATCTCCCTATAAACTAGATATATATCCATTAGTCAAGCATGCTTCCAAATATTTGCATTTTATCTTGGATAGATCCCATGCAAACACAACCCCAATTAGAAATAAACTTTCAATAAATATATAAATTAATATGAACCTTAGGGGTCTTCAAGTATCCTAATGTTACTCATATACATTGTTGCATTTTTCAGAAAAAAAAACATTCAAATATTCTTCAACTTTATTATCAACATTTTTTGAACTCATAAAGGGTATCCAAGCTCCCCCTTAACTCAAAAATAGACTTTATTAGGTTCTCCTTTTCATAATGCTCATCATTAAGTCATTTTCAAGATAGGTGAACATCTTCAACATTTTGTAGATTGTGTATGTGCAAATCTAGTAACCAAATAAAAATATACAAGAGTATGAGATCAATATAGGGTTACCATGTTGACATGAAGAGAGTATCAATCATAAATAGTTGAACTTTAATAGCTTAAACTTGAATAATAATTCATATCGAACTCAAGATCTTCTCCTAGGTTTTTTGACATAATCCCTAGATTCCAAAGTCAAATATTATGTATTAACAACTTAATAGCGAAATAAATTCTTTCAGTCCTAGAAACTAGGCTCAACATCCACAAAATCAAATATTGTACATATAGGGTTTCAACAATATTCTTTTTAGTATTTCATGACATACTTTACTAGGTTTTGTTATAAACCCTAGAACTAACAAGTTTACATCTAGAGTTTCATTCATACTAATCTTCTACATGGATACAACCATTAAATCTTAGCAATTTTGAATAGGGTTTCAATAATTCACAAAACCCTAAAGGTTTATGGTTTTATGACAACCCTAAAATATTATTTTTTACCAAAGTATTACCAAAAACCCTAAATATTGTTAGACTTACAAACCCTAAGTATCCAAGGGTTTCAATATTATCAACAATATATTCTAAGCATCAACAAGTTATAGTTCTATAGTGAACCCTAAAAATTAGTGTTCCATAAAAATGAACAAATTACAAGAGATATGACAGAGGTAGATTCAATCTAGTGATTGATCTTCCTAACAAGAATCTTTTATGATGCAAAATCCTAGACATAAAATAGTTAGTAATACAAGGAAAATTTTAAAATAAGTTTGTACAAATAGACATACTTGGAGTCACTCCTTTTACAAAACTTGTATGGTTTTTCCTTGGAGTGCTCTCTCTCATGAATCATAATTTATAACTACAATACTTATTGACAAGTAAAACAAAGCAAACTATACGATACCAAAAATTGTGAGGTCAATCTAGGATTTCCTAGGAAATTAAAGTTTCCAATTACAAACTTTGGAAATCAAAATATATTTTACAAACCCTTTGACTAGGGTTCTTCATGAGTTACCTAGGGTTTTACACTATTGGATAACAACTACCAATATTAAATTTTCTAAACCCTAAGATGACTCAAATCTTGATCATACATATCTTATAAGTACATACATTTTCCTTTGTTTGTTTCATTGAGCTTATTTCCCTTTGCCAACTGAAGATAGGTTGTTGGATAACAAAAACATAAAATATGAAGGAACTACTTACTTGATATATATGAGGTCTTGGTGTCAAGGATGCTAGAGAGAATTCCTCATAATGTTTTCATGATTTACATCGCTTGCTTGTAAACTTTGATCCTTCTAATTATTTGTTCCATGGTGATGTCTGCTTATTTATATAAATATGCATGTCTTATTCACTACTGATTAGAATTGGACTTCATGAAGGTGACTGCAAGAGGTATTCTTTGTCAGCATATATTTACTGCTACAGAACTTGAAGTTTCCTATCACTAAACAAAGGAGATAATTCCTTCTTGGAGACTATATCTTTTTCTTTTATGATCATGGACACTGTTGTTAGGCCCACTCCTACATGTCATGATCAGAAAAATTGTCTTCAAGGGGTATTTTGACTTTTATTAATGTCATGCGAAGAATTATGACTGTAGACATCCTTCTTGTTTGGTTATGTGGTGTGCATGTCTTAAGATATCAACTTCTTTCATCAAAACTTCTTTGTAGAGTGTTATCGCTCAGGTTGTTCCCTTTGACTCCTAAGGGAATACGGCCGAGGGAACCATAAACCAAGCTTTGGACTGCAGGTCCTAGCCTACCAGCAGTCAGAGAGGGCTCTCTCTTTTGGATTTAGCTTTGTTTAAGGGATGATTTTACGTTAGATATTATGTACATGGGTTTTGTTTGAGTTTGGTGGGATGGTGATCTCAGACAAAACTGGGATGCAAGTGTATAACTGTTTTTTCCATTGGGAAATGGAGTCACTGCAAGTGTAATTACTAAAAGAGTTTCTTGGTGAAAGGGTAGTACCACAGAGCAGGATAGGTAGGCTAGGAACAACTTTCAAATCTGGTAATGATGGAATGAAGTCAGGGAATGAAAGGCAATCAAGAATCTCTCACTATACTGACAGAGGGAAAATGGATGAATATTGTAAGAATTCCTAAACAGTATTCAAAATGAGAGAACTAGTGCAAACATGAGCAGTTAAGAATTCATGTTTATGACTAATCCTGAAGAAAACATAATAAATAACAGAGATTGAACATAAGGTGCATTCAAACAATTCTTATGCTATTCTTCTTCTCTGTTACCAAGATCATGAAACATAAATGAGATTTACAAAACAGAAAACATAAGACACTGTTTAGTATAACTTATTGTTCCATAGAATGACACAGGAATTCTGTACCAAGTCCCAGAACATCCAATCCACCTTCAGATCATTCAGACATAGTGAACTTCAACAACCATTTGTATTAACACAGTCTGATATGTTACAACACAGTTCAGAAAGAAGAAATCATCAACCAACCCACCAACCAACAACCCTTATTACATTGTTCAAGGCTTTATTTATAGGCAAAATATCTACAAAAATAGATTTGATAGAAGATCTGAGGAAATAACTGCAATTAACCTAACTTCTCTTGCAAGTAATGTAAAAAATATCTATCTAATGCTGCGCTGGGGGCAACTGTTTCAAAAAATGAGGCTATGTGTCCTTTGCTGTTATGCGCTGGCCATTTATCATAACTACGCATTGGTCTCTGCTCCATTGCCCTTGAGTGGCTTTGATGTGCATTAACTGTGATATGAGAGCCTTAAGTGGCTTCACTGCTTTATTTGACTTTGATGGAGGCTTTTAATGTTCACCTGCTTTCATATTGTCGATCTGATACTCTTTGCTACTTCACTGATACTTTTTTAATTGAATCTGGGCTTTATCTTTCCTCTGATAGTCTTTAACACTTGAATCGGGACTCTCTTTCTCTGTTGATCCTCTTTAAACTGCTAAATCTCCCTTTTTATCTCTTTACGGCAAAAATAGCTGATGTGAACCATGCGCTGGACTAGGGCTTTCCATTTTGGCACTTTTTTCTTAGTAAAAAACTACCCCTGTTTTTCATTCCGAGCTTCCTAAGTAGCGATTTCGCCTTTCGCGTTTTTTTCTTCGGTGGTGACGTCAATGGTGGTACGGCAGGTGACGTCAAAATGACATCAATGGTGGTACGGTGGATGACGTCAGCGGGGTGACATGGATGATGACATCATCATGACATGGTGGCAGGGTGATGACGTCAATGGGTGACATGGCACAGGTACAGCACAGTGGCAGGCGACATGGTGGCATCATCATGCGGTGATGTAGGCAAACGGGGAGGGCGCTAAGCAGTTTGCGTCACACCGCTTTTGGTACGGGAGTGGTATGTGTCAGGGGTGTCTCGATGCAATAGGAGGTCGATAGCTGTCCCAGTGTACGATGGTGAAACCGTCGACCATCGGGTACTATCGTACCACTACGAAGGGGCGCCCGATATTCATTAGGATCGTCGGATCTGGGAGGGTTGATCCTACGGTGGACGGGAGGGCAAAGTAATCGGGGTTTAATAGAAATGTGCGCCCGATAAATGTTAATTATTCGTGGTTGCGGGTGGCTAAAACCTTAGGTTTTGGGTTAAATGTTTTTATGGCACGGGACTATGGTTTTTCATTAATCAGACATTAATAAAATCCAAATGCAATGCGTGCGCGGGGTATGGTTGAACATAGATATTTATTTAACAAGGTGTTAAATAAATCCTAAGGGAAATGAACGCAGAGGGGCTAACACTGGGTCCCAAATGGACCTAAGGTTTTCCGACTTTTAGTACTTGGCTATAGTTGCCATGGGGAGGGATATTTACTATTTTTTGGGGTTTTTATATAGTTTCTTGTAGAATAGGGGTAGGGGAAATGATTGAGGGAGCTAGATAATAGGGTTAGATGTTAATATGAGGTCTTTGGAATGCAAAGGAGGGGATGCATGCTAAGCTTATAGAATGGAAACTTAAGCATAGGGAAATGAATGGATTGTGTAAAGATTAATTTTACACAAGAAATGTGGCTTATTTTCACTAAGTCAACTCAGATGTCAACTTGGTTTTTAACAAGGATGGAGTGAAAATGGGCTTTTTGGGCAGATCCTAAGGTCCTCAAGGGGATGTTAGTGAGTGATTTCGGAAATAAGAAGAAGGGGGAGTTAGAGATGCCTTGCTTGATCTGATCAAAATGAAAAAGTGCCTCAAAACTGTGATCTGGATAAATATAACACTTGAAAACATGAAATGGATCACATAGCTTGATTTCTGCAAC
>APFE031109842.1:0-10839 GCA_000404065.3 Pinus taeda | reverse complement strand
ACATGTGGAGGTACAGTGCTCCAAAACACTCTAATATAAGTGAACCATTCTTCCCCGAACCATCTTGCGATGGGGATGATGTCTATTTGCGCTTCGGGTGAGCACCTTGGGGGTTCTTCATCATACATCATCCTATATAGGGGTAAGATAAGCCCGTGGCAAATCTGATAGAAGTGAGGGGTGAACTGGGAATCCCATAACACTTTATGATAAACATGAATAGGTGGCGGGTCCTGGTAGTCCATTTCCAACCCATAGTGGGGAATTTAGACACATAGAAAATAGAATCCATAATATACGCAGACAGATAAAAAGGAGGATAGACCCTTTGAGACAAGGATCTTTTAGACCGGTAATTCATAACAGCTGTGTATAGATTATCAGAGAATATCTTGGCCCAATCCACGATATCAGCGTTGGTGGCAGCGTCTATGAGTGGTAGCCATTCAGACGAAAATTTATTGATGTCCGACATCCCAAACAATCTACAAAGCATGGCCGCAGCAAAACAATACTGAGAGGTGAGGGAACCAGTGCTATACATACCGTTTTTGTCCTTTTTGAGCAGCTCCTCTTTTCTGGTCCAATCTCTAGTGGTTTCTGCCAGGTTTGGGTTCTCTGCTGCAAATTTATTGACAAATTGTGCATTGTAGGTAGTGTGAGGTTCAGGAAGATGATACATAAGCTTTAAGTCTTGCGCGGCGAATGATCCTATGAGCCCATGTCCTTGAACCTTGAATTGTCTGTCGTGTAACTCTGCATTGTCAAGTATCCACTTGATCATATCTGTATACGGTAAAATTTTGGGTCTAGCTGCTATTCGGTGAAGAAATGAACATGCCAGCTCCTCTAAGGATGCCTCGGAAGAGTTTTGTGAGCCTGCGGCAGTATCAACCTTCATTACTCTAGGATTTTCTTCCTCCAGCAGCATATACATGCCTTCCCATGTCGAAATTCCTGCATCTCTGTTGCAGGCAGTGTCTGTATACAAAGGCACCATCTCCTTCGTCTTTTCCTTCGCCTCGGAGCCCTGAGCCTTATGTTTCTTTCCCATCTGCTCCTGAGTTCGGCTTTGAATCTTCTTAGTTCTTTGTTCCTGCAGATTACGAGCGAAGTGGAAATGACTGATTAAGAAAGGTGATGGGAGAGTTTTAAATGCAACAGATATATCAAATATGCCACTTTACGTGAAGTAATTCTTTACAAAAGCACACGTCTTCATTTCATTTAATAACTGACAACTAATCCATTTACTATCATTAAAGGTGCATGATCTTTGGTCAGATTATGGTAAGTGGCTTTTCTTTGAATGGCGCGCCCGAAGGATTCGTGATTAAGTGATTCATGATTTGCTTACGTAGCATCGAAGATCGTGTCATCGCAAATCGTGCCATCGCAAATCGCAAGATCGCAGATTGCACCATCGCAACGATCGCAACATCACAGGTCGCAACATCGCAGGTCGCAAAAGTTTAATGTTTGCCAAATATTGCCAGTTTATTTCTGCAATATGCGATCTTGCGATCGGTGTTATCGCAGATCGGTAGACCTTGAGGTTTTTCCTTATGAGCATTACTTCATTGCGATGCGATGTTATGCTTAACACGGGGGCCTTGCGCATACCAATATTATAGGGGAATGAAGGCATTTCCTATCTTTTTGCAACACAATTTTTAATGACCTTTACCTCATCATAAACTTAGGTTAAAAATATTCGAAAGACCTTTCTAAGCTTATGATGGTAACCTTATTTTGAAGAAAGAAAAACTTGATTTTTCTCAAAAATTAAACTAAGGGTCCCCGTTCATTTAGTATTTTGGTAAACACTTGAATGAACAAGGGGGGGTGTTGCTGGCCACAACAATTGGCGATTCACTTGGAGAACCAGTTATCTCTGATCTTCTATTGACGTTTTTTAAACTTCTGGAAACAAAAAAAAAAATTCTCAGAAAACTTAAACTTTATTATAGAAAGATAAAACATATTATACTTCAAACTGTCAACGGTATTTTGTTTCAACCCCTTTCTATTTCAATTACTTGTATCCTTAGCTTGTCCTTGCGTTTACACCAGCCTTTACTTGGTCTTAAATAAAAATTAAAATAAAGTCTTCCCTGTATAGCAGTCCTTTTTAAATATGCTTCTTTGTCGCAGGTAGAGCCTCTGCTGCCAGCAGGCGTCCATAGCCTCGACAAGGTTACCTATTAACTAGTAATGATCCTTTATCCTGCTTAAGGTTGTTTACAACCTTTCAGAGAAAAACCCATTTTGACACTTTTTCCTTTTTTATTCTCTAAAGAACAATGTCTTGGTTTGGTGGCCAAATTATGACACGGTCATTCACTTGATTTACACTTTTGTTGAACAAGTTGGCTCGTGATGAGACCCCTTGTCTTTTGATTGCAACAATCTTGAGTCGTTGCCCTGTTTTGGTGGATAGTATTGGCAAAGTCAGCAAGTTATAATATCTGTGATCATGATAAGCCAGCTTGTGATGAGACCCCGTATTCTTTGAGATATAGTGTTTTCTTGGATTGTTTCCCTGAATGCTGCGATTTCCTTCAGCAGGGAGGAAGTCAATTTTCTTTCCTTAAGAAAGTTCTGGACGACAATAATAGAGCTTCTTTGGAAATAGTTGTTTCTACAGGGACCCCTTATTTTGTTATTGATGCCCTTCATTGTACTGATGTAAAACAATTCCTTCACTAAGATTGCTTTCTTCAAAAAATTTTGAGTTGAAACTAGTATCATATCTGGATTAAAGTTCTATTGATAATAAAGATTAAGTTTCCAAAAATATTTGTTGTTTATAGAAGCAGGAGTTCAAAATCTTGATAGAGAAAAAGGTGCCTTTTGTAAACATCAAATGTTGTTAACCAAAGCAAACTTTATTATGGAGAAAAATATTTAACGAAGTGAGAGGTAGACATTCCCTAGGGTTATGTAGAGAGTAGGGATGATCTCTTCTCTTATTTTGCCTACCAACTATTAAAAGTAAATCTAATAACCTAACTAAACTACTTCTACTCCTATCCTAACTATATACAAAAATTTGACTAGGTGAAATGATATTTCCAGTGGAGCCACCTTCTCATTTTTATTCCTACACGTATGTAACTTTCCATCATTAGTGTTAAGGACGGAACTTTTCTTGGATTGTTAATGTTGGATGTGGAATAGGAATGTATAACTTCAGTTGGAATACTGTCCGAAATTTCTTTCTCATGAAAACTTCTTTCCAACTGGATATCTATCGGATCATAAAAATGAGGGTGAATTTTTGATATAGCTTGATGATCTTGTAATAGAGGAAGTTATGGACTTCCTTGACACAGTTTAGCTTTCCAAAATGGTAGCTCATCTTTTAAATTTTCTTTGATAAGGTGCTCAACATACCAAAGTAGTCTATCAAAAGTCTGAAAATTTAAAACACAATCCGATTTTGTACAAAATGAGTGCAAGTGAGAAAGGAAGAAATGATTATCTGTACAAATAGTGTTACAACACAACTGGGATTGGCTTGTAATATTTTGCTGTTCACAAGAACTGGCCATGTCTTGTGAATCAGAAGACAAGTTGTGATTGTGAACAGTCATGGGGGGTTCTTCATGATATGAATCATAGATCGGGATATTGTCTTGGTCAGTAAAATCAAGCGAATGGTCTTTCGCTTTGAAATGATGATTGAATGGAATGATTTCCGAATTAGAATATCTCTCATTATCTGAGTTTTGATGGGTTACTTGAGATAAATCAATAACATCATCGTTGTCAAAGTAACCATCATAAATGATTTTACAGGTTTCCCTAGATTCTTCTTTTTCGTCATATATTTTCAGACAAGGAAAGTCAAGTGATTCTTGTTTGAAAATAACCTAAGGATGTTCTATAGCTATCTCTTTATCTTGAAAAACTAATGATGACTATTTGAATAATTCTCTGTGATTTTTGAAATATCTTTAATGTTGAGAGGGGAAAAGTTATCATCACTAAAAACATCAGGATAAAGAGAAAAATGCGATTCTGAAACAACACATTTAAAAATATAATCATGAAAAGATTTCCGTTCATCAGATTCAACATAGACATCGGGCTTTAGATCATACCTTTGTGTATTGATACTTTTTGAAAGAGAAATAGTTTTTTGTTCTAACCTTGGCATCTGCATTTGTTGACTCGCAACGATATTATCTGACCTTGTATCAAAGTCATCTCCTGGTTCCAAGGCAGGCTCTCCTCCAGCATCCTCGCTTTTCTCTTCTTACATTAGAGTATGCATGACTCCGAGGCTTTGGGGACTTTCTTCGTTATGGGCGATTGGTATATTCAAATTGGGATTCTCGTTCATATTAGAAGAAAATAAAACAAAACTCGGACTAATTTCAGCTTGATCAGATATAGGAGGCAAGGAATGTTCAGCATAATCCAAAGGTTCTTCATCTATGAGTTCACTTTCAAGATCGTACTTTAGACAATTAAGATGAAATCGCATATTAAAATCCCTAACAGATTCATCTTGTTTCCGTAGATAATCGATTTCATCATATACCTGGTCATAGTCATAACAATCAAATTCAAAAATGAAAGTCTTGACGAATTGGTCCCAGCTGTGAATTGATGCAACTGGGAGGGTTCTGCACCATTTTCTAGCTTCCGCCATGAATGTAAGAGTAAAAATTCTACATAAAACGCCTTCATCAATTCTTTGAACATCACAACTTGAAACTCTTTGAATAAATTGAAGAGCATGATTAAAAGCAAAAGAATTATTCTTACCATTGAATTTTACCTGAGACAAGAGTCTTACCACTTCAGGTGGAGTGTTGGAAGAGTTAGGAACATGGATGCAACTCCAAATGGGAAGTTTGTGAGTAGCCATCCAGATTCAAATGTTACAATTGAAAATCATTCCAACAGACACTATGTTCAGGCCCTCCTTCTAGCGCCAAATATGTTGAAGCCCCGAAAATCGGGTGAACAACAAGGGGGATACCCACCCGGTCTGGACCTTGGTTGGCAGCTCCTTATCCGTTTGTTATAGCGGATCCGACTGGGGATAATGGGACCAGTTTCCCAATCTAAGGGTGTGTGTGTGTGTGTAGAGTTGGATGAAACTGATCTAAGAGTACTTTAAAGCTAATTTAATTCAGATTCTTAAACTAACTCTATACTATTGTAATCTAATGAGAATCAACACATCTAATCTATGCTAACCCGGGGTGTATTTCTTCCATTATGCGATCTAAAGAGATTTCAAATAATAACTGGTAATAAAGATCATTCAGCTATCATAAGAATAGAAATCAATTAAGATAAACCACTTTGCATAAGAAGTTAGGCAAAACAGTTGTGAACAACATATCGCATAATAAGCTATTCATATGTCAGACACAAATAAATGACTCCACCGTACAGAAGTGCCAAATGGTAACCCATACATTCATGCAATAACATATAAACACTCGAAAACTGTAAATCACTTAAAAAATATAAGCATAAATTCCCAAGACATAAAAGTACCATTTATGACTCATTCTACCCACAAACTTCAAGCAAAAACGATCTATCTCTACTTGTTCTAACATCTACTAAGAGTACAAAAGTGCAACATCAGTAGCAGACATCAAAATGCAAATGCAAATAAATCTCAATCCATCCATTCATCAAAACCTCCTCTGAGGGTGCAGAAGTGCATGTTCCGAGGACAAGTTTTTGACAAATCTCTGGACCCTTCTCTAAATGCATTAGAAGGGTTAAAATACTACTTCCTAATTCTAATAATAGTGTTTTTACAAAATTTTAGGATACGGTTATCAAATGACCGTCCTTTTTCTAATCTAAAATAAAAAGAAACAACAAACTTCTAAAAATAAGCTACTTCTAAATTTGGTCCTTAAAACTGCAAGTGTTCATCATGGGCTTGAGAAGAGTCGGTTGGCCGACTTCTGTGCTGAGCTAGGCTACGAAAACAAAATCTATGAGAGCTGATACTACTTTTTCGGCTGCGTTTATGATGCATTTTAGAGTCTTCCATTGACTATGTGGCTTGACCAAGTATGCCTAGTAACACTCCCAATTTAATCTGTTCAGTGCCTGGATTGCTTTTCCCTTTTCCTGCGCCTTCTGCTTCCATTCTGCTTCCAGTCGTAGTTTATTTGGTAGGTACCCCGGGGTGGTTTCTGCGATTAAGTTGGCCCTGTGTAAATTCTCATTTACACAATCGATAAGAATGTTTTTCAGCGTGGCCGCTGTCTCCGCTGCCTGTTCTGCCTGCCTGATTTGATCGTCCCATTTGTTAAAGAGCAATTCCTTATGACTCTCATTTATTCTGGGTGCATTTGCTCTTTTCCCTTCCTCTCCATCCTGCCAAGTTAAGTATTCCGTCACTCGTCTGTCAATCTGGTCATAGTCACTTCGCAAGTTCGCCACTTGATTGGTGAGTTTATCGCTCAGCTTGCAATAGTGACCCCACTGCGATATCTTACGTCCCAACTCTTCCTGTTGCTGCAGAAGTTGCTCATTTAAGCCAGCAGATTCTGAAACAAATCCGGCAAGCTTAGGCTCGTCCTTATGTATTTCTTGCAAAGCTTGCAACTGCTTTCCTTTTTCGTCTAGGCTTCTTTGATAGCTTATCTGCATCTGCTGAAAGTCTTCTTGTAACTTCTCGAGTTGTTTCGACGCTTCAATACTAGCATTGGTTTGTTGTAACTGTCGTTGTAGTAGCTGTATTTGATTTTCTTGTTCCTTCAAAAATTGTTGAACTTTCGATGCCTTGTCAATAGTTGCAGAAGGATATGCTCCTGCGATCTGAGACAACTTCGTGAGATTTTATGTCGGGTTGTTGTTGGGGTCTTTCCATAAGACGTCAAATGTTCAGCATCTTGTGACAGTGTATTCTCTAGCTTTATTTTCTTTCTTTGTCTCCTTACAACTGCTTTATGTTGGGGACTATAGAATACATCCGATGGGGGAATTTCTTCTACATTGAGTAGAAGCTCAGAAGGTGGAGCGATATGACTGTGCTCCATTTCTGTGACACTGCTGACTATGGTCGAAACCATTTCTTGCATTACCTGTGTATTGTTCACAGGTGTTCTTGGGGCTTGCCCTTCAAGGCTGATCAGCTCGTTGAAGGTTTCCCATTCTTTGTCTAGCTCTGTTGTGACGAGTGGCGCTTTAATGACGGGAGGAGGGACATCTCTTGGCGGGGAGGCGATAACTTGTTGTTGCGACATTGCACTTGACTGAGCTGTATCTTTATCTGTTTCTCCACTTTTTTCTTGGTCGCTTCCAGACTTTTTAGAACGTTCAGGCATTCCTTGGGCAGTGTCAGATTTGGATTTGGAAGTACTAGAGTTTCCACTGAGGCTGACGCTGGGAGTTGGTTCTCTGGCAGGCAGTCGCAGCTTCTCTAGAGGAACACTGGCCAGCCTTCTTTCCCTGTACAACATGAATCTTTGGAGGTCATCTGGAGACAACCTCGACCGAGCTTCCCACAAAACTTCCTGGAGTGAGCTTTTAACTTGAAACAAATCATCAAACAAATCTTTCTTTCCAACGAATACTTTTATTTTGACGCTTGTAGTGAAAACTTGTGCAACATTATTTAGGTCAAAAGGCCGAGCTGGGAATTTAAATAATTGTAGAGACGTCACAATGTCCACTTCGGCGAAAGTGTGTCCTACATCGAACAATGAGAAGGCCCCACAAGCTACAGGAAACTGAAGCCATATGGCCTTCTTCTTGTCTTTTAGTTCTTTGGTCAGGCCGCCTTCTGAGCAGGTCTGATAGGCAATTTCCCAAGCCAAAAGTTTATCGGGGACATATAGAGGTAGGACATGTGGAGGTACAGTGCTCCCAAACACTCTAATATAAGTGAACCATTCTTCCCCGAACCATCTTGCGATGGGGATGATGTTTATTTGCGCTTCGGGTGAGCACCTCGGGGGTTCTTCACCATACATCATCCTATATAGGGGTAAGATAAGCCCGTGACAAATCTGATAGAAGTGTGGGGCGAACTGGGAATCCCATAACACTTTATGATAAACATGAATAGGTGACGGGTCCTGGGTAGTCCATTTCCAACCCATAATTGGGAATTTAGACACATAGCAAATAGAATCCATAATATACGCAGATAGATAAAAAGGAGGATAGACCCTTTGAGACAAGGATCTTTTAGACCGGTAATTCATAACAGCTGTGTATATATTATCAGAGAATATCTTGGCCCAATCCACGATATCGGCATTGGTGGCAGCGTCTATGAGTGGTAGCCATTCAGACGAAAATTTATTGATGTCCGACATCCCAAACAGTCTACAAAGCATGGCCGCAGCAAAACAATACGGAGAGGTGAGGGAACCAGTGCTATACATACCGTTTTTGTCCTTTTTGAGCGGCTCCTCTTTTCTTGTACAATCTCTAGTGGTCTCCGCCAGGTTTGGGTTCTCTGCTGCAAATTTCTTGACAAATTGTGCATTATAGGTAGTGTGGGGTTCAGGAAGATGATACATAAGCTTTAAGTCTTGCGCGGCGAATGATCCTATGAGCCCATGTCCTTGAACCTTGAATTGTCTGTCGTGTAACTCTGCATTGTCAAGTATCCACTTGATCATATCTGTATATGGTAAAATTTTGGGTCTAGCTGCTATTCGGTGAAGAAATGAACATGCCAACTCCTCTAAGGATGCCTCAGAAGAGTTTTGTGAGCTCGCGGCAGTATCAACCTTCATTACTCTAGGATTTTTTTCCTCCAGCAGCCTATACATGCCTTCCCATGTCGAAATTCCTGCGTCTCTGTTGCAGGCAGTGTCTGTATACAAAGGCGCCATCTCCTTCATCTTTTCCTTCGCCTCAGAGCCCTGAGCCTTATGTTTCTTTCCCATCTGCTCCTGAGTTCGGCTTTGAATCTTCTTAGCTCTTCGTTCCTACAGATTACGAGCGAAGTGGAAATGACTGATTAAGAAAGGTGATGGAAGAGTTTTAAATGCAACAGATATATCAAATATGCTACTTTACGTGAAGTAATTCTTTACAAAAGCACGCGTCTTCATTTCATTTAATAACTGACAACTAATCCATTTACTATCATTAAAAGTGCATGATCTTGGGTCAGATTATGGTAAGTGGCTTTTATTTGAATGGCGCGCCCGAAGGATTCGTGATTAAGTGATTCATGATTTGCTTACGTAGCATCGAAGATCGTGTCATTGCAAATCGTGCCATTGCAAATTGCAAGATCGCAAATTGCACCATCGCAGCGATCGCAACATCGCAGGTCGCAAAAGTTTAATGTTTGCCAAATATTGCCAGTTTATTTCTGCGATATGCGATCTTGCGATCGATGTTATCGAAAATCGGTAGACCTTGAGGTTTTTCCTTATGAGAATTACTTCATTGCGATGCGATGTTATGCTTAACACGGGGGCCTTGCGCATACCAATATTATAGGGGAATGAAGGCATTTCCTATCTTTTTGCAACGCAATTTTTAAAGACCTTTACCTCATCGTAAACTTAGGTTAAAAATATTCGAAAGACCTTTCTAAGCTTATGATGGTAACCTTATTTTGAAGAAAGAAAGACTTGATTTTTCTCAAAAATTAAACTAAGGGTACCCATTCATTTAGTATTTTGGTAAACACTTGAATGAACAAGGGGGGGTGTTGCTGGCCACAACAGAAGCTTGATGGCAAGGATCCCGCAACATGGATATTACAAATGGAGTAATTTTTTGATATCAATAATGTGCAAAACACACAAAAGGTATGTATTGCAACTTTATATTTGGAACCAAATCAGTTTGTATGGTATCAACGGCTTTGCTCTCATAAACAAATTATCACTTGGGCAATTTTTACGGAAGAATTGACAGCACATTATGAGGATACAAAAAGCAACACTTTTTTTAGCCAATTGATAAGTCTCAAACAAAAGGGTTCAATAATGGAGCACATTGAGGAGTTCCAAAAATTGAACATAAGGGTAAAAGATATTCCAGAGGAGCATAGGATTGATGTGTTCATAGGGTCTTTAAAGGATAATATCCAACATGATGTTCGCCTTTGGGAACCTGATTCATTAGAGAAGGCATTCAGGTTAGCAAGAAAAATGGAAAGCAAAATTATGGCAACCAAGAAGCATACCACTCACAACTATAAAGATGGAAGTGTTGTCCCTAGTCTTCCACAACCTATAAGGTTGACACCACAACAATTGGAAGAAAAAAAGCAAAAGGGCTTTGTTACGGTTGTGATAGCAAATACACTAAAGGTCATAAGTGTGCTGAGAAGAAATTATTCTACATAGATTGTGAAGAGGAAGAAGAAAAGGAGCAAGAAAGGTCAAAAGAAGAGGATATACTCCAGGAACAAAGCCTAGATGAAGAAAAAATGATCCAACCATATCTTGTAATGCATTGGTGGGAATTACCACTCCTAAAACCATCAAGATAGAAGGACAAATCAAGAAGAAAAAGGTAATAGTGTTGATTGATTCAGGAAGTACCCACAATTTTATTCATTGTAAGGTAGCAAAATAATTGAATTGCTTCCTATATCCAGGACCAGAGTGTTAAGTGATGATTGCAAATGGAGGAACAATAAATTTCTCTGGAAAGTGCCATAATATCAATCTATCCATGGGAGAATATGTATTGACTAGCCCAATGCTTTCCATTTCAATGGGAGGTGCTGATGTTGTACTAGGAGTCCAATGGCTACAATCCTTGGGTACAATAGCTTTTAATTTTCAAGAACTTTTCATGAATTTTTCTGCAGAAGGAAAGGAAGTTGAATTAAGGGGTATTGCAGGGAAACCAGGAAAGATAATAAGC